>JAODFW021532760.1:0-13741 GCA_027575235.2 Palythoa mutuki
AGGGTTACCGGCTGAATAAAACTTGGGAGGGGGGAGGGGTCTAACCGTGAGATGTTTTAAAATCAGTTTCTCTGGGTTCATCAGTAGGAAAAGCGCGGGGATCGGGAAAAGGGAAAGGTTAGGGGAAGAAAGTACCAGAACCAGCTGGTCCTCCCCTAGATCAAACCAGAGTTTTCAATAAGCACCGGCGGATGGTAAACTTTGCCGACTACTCCACCTGAATTTACTGATTACTTTCTTAGGAAAACTGAACAAAATTGTGAGTTACAGCAGTGAACTCATGGCTGAGATAATATACCTTCGTACTGATGACGGTTTTTTGGTTGAAAGTCGTAAGGGTTTGTAATAAATTGTGATGTGAAAAAGCAGAGGTTAAAGATTTCTGACGAGGGCCCTTTGGGCTGAAAAGATCTTTTGGAAAAACCTGTAATCAAACTGCTCAAAAGCTAAAAATAATAGAAAAAATAGAGTATGATTTCTGTGTTCAATTACTTTATAAACTTTTCTGGGAGCGATCAAGCTCACATTTCTGGGAGAGATCAAGCTCACATTTTCTGGAAGCGATCAAGCTCACATTTCTGGGAGCGATCAAGCTCACATTTCTTGGAGCGATCAAGCTCAAATTTCTGGGAGCGGTCAGGCTCACATTTCTGGGAGAGATCAAGCTCACATTTCTGGGAGCGATCAAGCTCACATTTCTGGGAGCGATCAAGTTCACATTTCTGGGAGCAATCAAGCTAACATTTCTGGTAGAGATCAAGCTCACATTTCTGGAGGAATCAAACTCACATATCTGGGAGGGATCAAGCTCACATTTCTGGAGCGATCAAGCTCACATTTCTGGGAGCGATCAGGCTCACATTTCTGGAGGGATCAAGCTCACATTTCTGGGAGCGATCAAGCTCACATTTCTGGAAGCGGTCAGGCTCACATTTCTGGGAGAGATCAAGCTCACATTTCTGGAAGCGATCAAGCTCACATTTCTGGGAGCGATCAAGCTCACATTTCTGGGAGCGATCAAGCTCACATTTCTGGGGGAGATACGATCAAGCTCACATTTGCGGGAGGGATCAAGCTCACATTTCTGGATGAGATCAAGCTCAAATTTCTGGAGCGATCAAGCTCACATTTCTGGGAGGGATCAGGCTCACATTTCTGGTAGAGATCAAGCTCAAATTTCTGGAGCGATCAAGCTCACATTTCTGGGAGCGATCAGGCTCACATTGCTGGAGCGATCAAGCTCACATTTCGGGGAGGGATCAAACTCATATTTCTGGAGCGATCACGCTAACATTTCTGGGAGGGATCAAGCTCACATTTCTAGTAGAGATCAAGCTCACATTTCTGGGAGCGATCAAGCTCACATTTCCGGGAGCGATCAAGCTCGCATTTCTGGGAGTGATCAAGCTCCCCAGACCAAGATATTTCAGCCCATACCTTTGGCTAGAGTTCTCTTCTACCGGGCTTTTTATTAAATAACGATCCGAGTAAGAACTAGGCAGATCAACGGCAATGGAATGAAGAAAATTGGCAATTGCGATATTGTCAAACCGTTAATCTCTTTGGCTAAGCTTTGAAAATCGACCATATTTTCATAAGTAAGCTAATTTCTTTCTTTGCTAGCTCACTCATTCGTTCTCTTCTAGTTGAAACACTTTTGTTTTTTAATTTAAGAAAAGTGAAAGGTTTTCTTGGCTTTTGTTTTGGAGTTTTATGATTGGATAAATTGTTATAGCATAAAAGAAACATTGCTTTAAAGTATAGTTTCATTGCATTTTACTTTGAAACCATGTTGTGCACAGGTTGATGTGTTGTCAGTAAGAAAATCTGAACATTCTGGTGTGGGAAAAGCGAAATGGCGTGGAACAATGAGAGATACCCTAGTTCTTACTCGGACCATTACTTAATTCCCACCTTATCAGATTCTTATTGAAAACCCTTTAATCCGCTGGATAGTTATTTATATTAACATAAATTGAGTGTGGGTCGACTGCAACATAGGCTGTATAAAGCAGTAATATGGGGGAAAATTCTTGTTTAGGGTTGATACCAAAAATTACAGAACTTTAGAATTGATTCCAGAAAGCAATTTCGTCAACAATTAGCTTTAATTTTTTGGTTAAATGATGAATAAGCCAGATAGTTTTCTATATGCATACTTACCCGGCGCAAGGCTGCTAAGATTTGAGTGCTGACTGGCCTGGTTTTTAGAGGACATTCGCGATCAATGCCTTTATAACTACTTTCGAAGTAGCGGTCTCGATGTTTCTTAACGTGGCGTAAAATCTCGACAGTGTCATATAGTGCCATGTAAGTGACCTGGTTTAAATCAGAAATTAAAGTCAGGTTAATGACGTTTTATGCTTCTCAATTTTGAAGAATATAACTGGAAAAACTGCTGTATCGACATGCAGTCAGCCAAAGTGAAATTAAAGTTAAATATTTCGCTCCAACTCGCTAACTTACTTTACCTTCAGGCTAGGTGTATGAAAAGTTCGCCAAAACCTGTTCAGTACGTTTTATTTGTCTAGATTTTCTAAGGTAATAAAATCGAGGATCTCCTTTGCAGTCGAAAACCCTGCATGATTACATGTAAATATCAGTCTGCAAACAATTATCTCATCATGTTATTAAGTTGTGTAATACAATTTCCCTATAAAAATTATTGCCATTTACTCGCCTCTGAGTACTCTCTGTAATAATGTCGCATTTTGTTTTCACGGTCAAATCTACGTTTCATTGCTTCGGCCTCCTCTGGATTTATGTAGCTCATTCTTAGACCAAGAAGGCCAAGCAGTGCCGGAGACGAAATGTTTCTGTCTATTTCCTTCAAAAACAAAAGGAGTATTGTGTCATTTAGTTTAGACAGGCACATACAGTATAAATTCATAGTAGCCCGTCATTAACCCAATCTTTGCAACAAACACTAGCAACTAAAACACGAATTATGTTCTTTCTCAGTTATCTAGTAAGTAGTTTGATGCGAGTCGGTAGCAAATAGGTTTCCTCTGTGGAGAAAGAGGCAGTTGTAATGATGTTCTATTGCCTATTGGCTTCTTTTGTTTGAACTAATATTTTTTAACAAAACGTTCCCTTGTAAACAGAAATTGGTATCGAATCGAATCAATCTGAGAGCGTTTTTTTTTGTAAATTAACATAGACTGAATGGTGGACTGCCTTTTCAAATTTTTTAATACTGCAGTTAAACCAGGGATAAAACTCGAGTTCGTTTAGGTGAATAATGTCAAGGACCCACGTAGAACAGGTTATTGGGGTTCTCCCTGATTAAGTACAGATGATGATGATGTTGTTGTTGTTGATAATGCTGATGGTGGTGGTGATAATGGTGATGATGATGGTGGTGGTGATAATGGCGATGATTATGGTGGTGGTGGTGATGATAATGGTGGTGGTGATGGTAGTGGTGGCAATGATTATAATGGTGATGATGATGATGATGGTGGTGGTGATGATGGTTATGGCGATGGTGATACTGTAATGATACCGATGATGACGTTGATATTTGATCTTTAAACTCGTATTATTGATAAACGCTCACAAAATTTTGAAGAAATCTATAGTTTTTTAGTTCCGTTTGGTCAATTTTAGGGAATAATGACACTTACCATATTTAGCACGATCCACCGGGATTGTTCCTTGATCACGCCAAGTTGTAAAGCCTAGTGAGGCATAAATAAAGCATAACTTTTTTCGGATTTCTCCATTTTACTAGTTTCATATCATTAGTCGTGCTAAATATTTTTTTCTGGATCTATTTTTATGTCATTGAAAATTTTGTCCAAGTATGTTGTACAGAAAACTCCATATAGCTTTCCGAATGACCGCCACGCACAACAGGACACTGTAAGCAATGACGTCAGCAAAGTTTAGCCTATACGAAATAGCATAGAAAATTCCCCCAAACAAACATGATTAATAAGTATATTTCAACAAACTAGTACCACGTTCTTATAAAAACAACATTACATTGCCATACTGCAGAAAAATCATTATTGCTCTCGCTCTAGGGCTTAGAAACAGCAACAGAGAAGGTCCGGTCACCATATCCTTTGGTGTTCTTAAGGGGGAATTTGGGTCAAATTTTGGGCTGGTGGCGGAGAGAAGTGAAGGAATATTTGGCAAGGAAAACGATTGAGGACGGATGCCAACTGTCGCTCCAGGCAGGTGGAAGTTGTAGCTTTAATTAGCAGACGGTTTGGCATCCGTCCACAAAATATCAACTCTAAAGCCAAATTTTCAAACATTTCGAAAGTTCACTAAAACTAAAATTTATCTAAAAACAGCTCTTGCCCCTCAGCTTTTGCGCCGCTTAAGCCTCCTTGAAAAATCTGGAAGTATTTATGAATTTTTCCCATTTACCAATCTATGTAACTGTCACGGATGGGATTCACTCAGATATGAGCCTAAATGTCTCGAAATTTGACAAAAATGACGTGTGTAACCCCAATGACCTCTAATGATTAAGTTAAGCTAGTTAAACCCCTTTTACGAGCCTAAGTGGCCCATTGGAGCCGGTGTTTATCTCCGGTTTCTGTAGTGTTAAGCGGATGTGAGTCATTGGAGTGGCTCCCCCTGGACGGGACACTAATCCATCGCAGGTTAGCCCCCAGCAGAAGCTGGTACTCATTTTACCAACCTCGAGAGGATGGAAAGCTGAGTCAACTTTGGCGGAAAAGAAGGTCACACAAATGTTCAACACTCAGCTGAAAACCCGGGACCTTGTGGTTATAAGGCAGAGATCTTACCACTGCGCCAACCACGCCGCCGTCTAAACTGGAGTACCGGAAGTAAAATTCCGCAATTCGTAGCTACTGCGCGTGACAAACGTCAAGACCGAATCGTCATGTTTGTATGGAAAACATGAAACGTTTACTTAGTACTGTTTTATACTGCCGAGTTGACTGGAACAAGTTGGAAAGGGTGTCTTGTTCCAAACACAACATCGTTGTCTGGCCGGATTTGGAGCTCACAACCTTAGGGTTACAAGTAAGACAAGCAAAGCACTCGGTAATTGAGTTAGACTAGGTAGCAGGCGACACTTGCTTCTGTTCATATATAGCCAAAATGCAGTGCATTGACCGAAGTAAAGTTGATTTGAAATACTAACTTTCATGCTGTTGTATTTTTCGTGCATATTTCTCTCAGACCTCTCCAATTCTGCTAGCTCCGCTTCGTACTTGTCTCGTACTCGTCTGCAGGAAACAAAAAGAGTTTGGTTATTCTTACGTTTGCTAGCTGTTACCTAATAAGTATGCAGGCCAGATATGTTATGTGGCACTCAGTAGCGTCACGTAATTTTAAAGAAACCTTAGTCACACTGATCGTACTTTTACTGAATAACATCAACACACCAATGGAGTTCACAAACATTTACTTTATTCTATTTTTAAGAAAATTTCGTTCTTAATCTCTCAAACTGTCATCTTAATTGATCAATCAACCTGTATCAACAAAGATCGTTCATAAGCGCCTCTCGTTTGTTCAACCAACAGGGCTGGCACTGCATACAGCAAAATATATATTGTTACGATATGATTACTGACAGTTAATTCTTAGAATATACTGAGTTTGTTTTGTTTTCTTGCGTTAAATGAAGATTTTTGTATTAGTTCAGTTATAAAAATATATGATTGAGACCCGCTTTGATAGTTAGACATATTTTTCAGTAAAATTAAATAAAGAATGGTACAATAATAACGAATACGAAATCAGATGATCTGAAAGTACAAAAAGCAGAATGTAGATAAATTAACTAATTCAAATGGTCGTTATCGTATAAGTTTAGCGAGTCAAAGTCTATGTTATTAGTCAAACTTGGCGACTTCCTTTTAGTTTCCTGTCAAGAGTTTTCACCCTTAGTTTTTATGAATAGCTGCTTGAAGAAAGTTCATTATTTTGATAAAGCACTATCTAGATTTACTTTTATCTATGTTTCAGATCTTCCAACTTACAAGGCCTGAAACAGTTACGCGATATATGAAATAACAATCTATCGCTTGGTCCGGAAATTAGTGAAAGAAATGTCATCGTTTTATAAACTACGCTTTCTACTTTCATTTAAAAACTAAGCTAGGATACTTGACATAATAATCGCCACCTAGCATAGTGTTTAGAGTTCATAATATTTAAGATTGAATTTACTACAGTTGTTTTTTGTAAGGAAATGAATGAATGCTATGTTATTATAAACCAGTATACCTCAGTTTATTACATAAATGTGTTCAAATGTAACTGAACTAAATCAATACTGAATTGTAAGAATATATAAAGCAGTGAACTTTAAGGCCCTGTTACACTGTGCAATTTTCTCAGCAACTCGAGACAAGTTGCTGGGAAAATTGCACAGTGTAACAGGGATTTTCACGCATTTTTTTGGTTCGCGCAACGTTGCACGAAGTAGAACTCGGGTCTACTTTTCGCAACGCATTGCAGCAATTTGCAACGCCATTGCACAGTGTATCACCCCTCAGAAACTTTCCTCGCAATTTTTGAGGAACTTTATTCAATAGTGCATGCGCAGAGTTTATTTACATCGACCACTATCTTGAATCTCGCGCCAAATAATTCTCCCCAGCTTACCCCGGCCAGAGTATATTGCAAGTTGCTGAGAAAATTGCGATGTGTAACAGGGCATTTATTTTTTCAGCAACTTGTTCTGCAATGGCGTTGCGAGACAAGTTGCTGGGAAAATTGCATAGTGTAACAGCGCCTTAAGAAGTCAGATAAATTCGATGTTGCTGTTTTTTTTAGAACTGTTTTCTTTTCGAGGCTGCGGCGTTTATTCGAGGGACGCGTTTATTAATATTTTGGCTCTCAGGTGCGGCGTTAGCCTGCGTGCACACGGCTTCGAGTTACAAATCAGTTCGTTTGCGGCGCAGGCTAGTGCGGCAGCGTTTTATAATTAATCGAGGGCAGCGTTTATTCGAGGGCCGAAGTCTGAACAAAAGCGCACGTGCAGGGGAAGTGATATTTACGGTCCCAGTCTCCAAATCCGCATCACCTGATCCCGGTCTGAAGGCGTGATTGTGGATCTATCAACCCGGCGCATTGCCATTGACATTTCTACAAGAACTAAAATCTGATTGTCTATTTGTTTTCGCTGATTAAATCGTTATGGGAGCTCATGTATCTCGTTCCGACTTTGAATGGTCGTACACTGAAGAACCACATGCTTCGAGAAGGAAAGAAATTTTAGGTAAGTGGTAAGTTTCAGTTGCAGCGAAATTGGAAAAGCCGGTTAGGGTTTGTGTAGTTCTTCTTCGTTCTCGGTTTTTAAAATTCGTTTAGTCTACGATTAGATCGGGAGCAACATTGATAAAAATTATAAAAGTGGAGTATTGATAAAAACAAGCAAGCTGTGTTGTTAGTTTGGCATTTTCTGTGAAAATCCAAATCTGTTCAAATGGCAAAACTATTTCAATTGTTACGCAATGTTTGAAAATTACATTCAGTAAGTAATTGAATATCTCGTAAGCTGCCTTTCTATTATATTCTGGTAACGAAATATTAATATAAATCGGTTTTGATTCATCATGGAGCCGTAAATTCTGTTTTATGGAAAAAATTTTCGCGTTCTTGTCAGACAAACTGCATGTGTTGTTTTTCATTTGCAAGTGGCCGTGTACGGTATATGGGTCATTTTTGTCACTGTGTCGGATGTATTTTCTAAAGGCGTTTTAAAAAGCTATGATTCGAACGTATGTCGTAAAGCGGTAGCTAAAACAGTAGTCATACGAAGTTGCTTTATAGAAAATCGTATAGTAGTCATATTTATATTATAATTTCCATTGCTATAAAACTTGAAGAGACAATATAGTCTGAAGCCGCCAAGAAAACACGTTTATATTTTCAGTGAAGCAAATCGTATTCTTCACACAAGATTGCTTAAGGCCTGAGTAGTTTGTTTATGGATAGAAAGAACTATGTTTTTAAATAACCTGGAGGCAGAGGTTTTGGATTTTACAGCCTCAAAATATTATTAAGAACGTGTTTAGCCAGCCAAAGCAGTACGATATAGAGACGCGAATCTTGCCAAAGACAAAGTACAGTACGAGGATTTGCTAGGTACATTCCATGATTTAGGAACCCTCAGTTAAGACGTATAATTCTCACCCAAATTGTCAGTGAGTTACCCAAAATATAAGTAATTTTTTACTAGAATAATATTGATATATATGCCCTGGTTTTAAAACTTTTTCGTTGCTAGCCGTATTCGTTCTGATATGAATTTAATTATTTATGCAAATATTAGTAGCTGAACGAATCGGCCATGCCACGGATTTTTTCATAAATGGCAGCCATTTTAATATCATTTTGTCTGCATTCATTCACTCAAGCCTTATTCTTGAGTCAAGATATCAAAAGGATATGTTAACCGAAACCAGCCTGGAAGCGATGCAGGCACTGAATTTAGACAAAAGAGAATTGAAATGGCTGTCATTTAGGTCAAGTAAAATAATTTCTATGAACTGAACCAAATGACTTTAACTGGGTAGGATTTTTTGCAGTATTAAATCTGGGGTGGATCCAGGATTTAGTAAGGGGGGTCAGACAAATTTATACTCCAAAGTGGACCATTCTAGGCAAGTCCACAGGCTATGTTCCCTGGAAAAATGTCAAAATGTAGGTCACCAGTATTTTGAGGCCTGGATAATAGTGAGTGTTTTGTACCTCATTATCAAATTGTTATATTTTTTCTTAACATTCCTTTTTTCACAAGAAACATTGGTCAAAATATTTGCATAACTTATTTCATTTTAGGGGGTTCAACCAAACCACCCCTGGATCTACCCCAGTAGACTCAGTCATTTTTTTTTCTTTTCATGTCGTGCATCAGGGTTTAAAATTACCGGTCGCCACTCGCCATTTGCGACCATGAAACGAAAGTTGGTGAGTGTTTTTTGGGCCTAAATTCGCCCTTTGGCAACTAGTGTTTTTTGGTCCTAAATTCGCCCTTTGGCGAGTACAAAAGCATGTTAAAATGTTTATCTATTGAATTTGTTTCAAGTTTCACCTTGAAATTCCAAGATCAACTGACCAAAATACAAAACAATTGGTTTGTTGATTGAAGGCAATAAAAACATTGAAAAATATTGATATTTTTTTGTGGCTCCTAGATTTTGCAATTGGCCCCTAGATTTTCAAGCCCTAGGGGCCACCTGGCCCCTTGGCAAAAATTCTAATTTTAAACCCTGTGCATTATATCTTTTGAGTTTACAGACCCTTTAAGGCTGGGTTGTTCAAATGCTGGTTAACTTTAACCCAGGTTTGAGCCAACATTCAAGCAGCAATTTCCTTTTTTAGGAAAGGTTTTGGTTGTTATAAAATACTTTTCAGACTTTCCAATTAAACAGTTTGCTTATTTCAAAATTACAGCTCAATTCAGTCTCTATAAGGCTGTAAACAGGAGCGTGAGTTAAACATTTAAACCTCGGTTAGTGCTAATCAGCTTTCGAACAACTGAGCACTGGTAAATATAATGGTGCCAAAGTGAGGCCTTCCAAGGGAGGTTCTGATGTCGCTTTGTTGCTCATTTTCCAGCTCACCTTCCGCTTATTTGGCTAGAGGCAAATGCTGCTGTCATTTTTTCGCTGCAATACAATTGTTGCTGTAGCATTTTTTATAGAATATAAATGTTCGCTAAACTTGCTTAATTTTTGCATCCATCCATAAAAACTTCCTTCTTTTTAATAGAAGATCAACCACTTTTGTTTCTGATGACTCTAAAAGCTAATGGCTAGAGTGTAAAAATAAATCAAAGAAATCCCTAAAGTTACAAAGGCTCACGCTTACTTTATTTTCCTCCATTGCCAATATGCTTTAAAATGAAAAGATGCCACTTTGTCAAAATTAAAAAATGGATTGTCGCTGTTGCAAATTATCACTTTTTTCCCATCAGGTTCTGTTGGCTGTCAGTGTTCTAGAGCAAGATTGTCACGACATTTTTTACAATTTTGGGGCGATATCGCTTCTTGCCAAAACCCCTTGAAAGGCCCCCAAAGTGTCAAAACTATTTTCAGTTGGTATTTTATTACTACTTGTAGCTCATGAGGGATAATTGTTTAACATAACATTACTTCATTCTGTTACAGCAAAGTATCCCCAGATTAAGCAGCTGATGGGATATGACCCTAACTTCAAGTATATTGTAACCCTTCTCGTGGCAATCCAGTTTACTATGGTCTACTTTGTTAGCAGCATGTCTTGGCCAGTACTGTTTCTTGCAACATATTGCATCAGTGGAGTTATTAACCATGCTCTTTTACTGGCCATTCATGAAATTGCTCACAATCTTGCATTTGGTCATTCTCGTCCATTCCTTAACCGACTGTTTGGACTGTTTGCCAATCTTCCAATTGGTGTACCATGTGCAACAACTTTTAAGACCTACCATCTGGAACACCACCGTTACCAGGGCAATGAAGAAATAGACATGGACTTGCCCAGCAAGCTGGAAACAAAACTTTTTTTTAACACTGCAACCAAGTTCTTCTGGGTTTTGTTCCAGCCATTTTTTTACTCCCTGCGTCCTGTATTCCTCCGACCAAAGGATCCCACTGTTCTTGAAGTTTCCAATTTCATTTTGATTTTTGGACTTGACGCAGTTATCTATCACTTCTTTGGTGGCAAGGCTTTGTTCTACATGATAATGGGTTCGCTCCTGGGTATGGGGCTGCATCCGGTGGCTGGCCATTTCATCTCTGAGCATTATGTTTTCGCTCCTGGAGCTGAGACATACTCCTACTATGGCCCACTAAATTATGTCACATTTAATGTTGGATACCACAACGAGCATCATGACTTCCCAAGCGTTCCTGGTTCCCGTCTTCCCGACGTTAAGAAAATTGCACCCGAGTATTATGACCACCTTCCACACCACACTTCCTGGATAAAAGTCATTTATGACTTCATTGTTGACCCATCCATTGGCCCGTATGCAAGAGTAAAGCGCAAGGCAAATAAAAACAAACAACCTTCCAATGGTACAAAGAAACAAGATTAGACTGAAACAGAATGATGTTGTGGAAAAGTGATGCAACTATCATATAAGATGGCCACTGTGGGATTTTCAAAAAAAAGTGAATATTGAAGACCTTTCTCTCTTCCATTTTGCCTGGAAAACTTCAATATGTTGCCTGTTTATAGTGATAATTGAACTTAGTGGACTTACAATTTGGTCTAAAATCATATGCGTGATTTAAAAATCAAATAAACATACAGCGTGAGTTTGATTTAAAGTCACAAGTATGATCAGGGGCGTAGCATCCATAGCCCGTACGTACAGCTGAGATCTGAGAACATAATTTTTGTCATTAAATTTGCTGGGTAATGATTTAATATTTTCACATTATACTGGGTTTTTTTATTAGAATTGCCATTATCCAAGCATTAATCATTTCGTGCTAGCCACTAAAGATAATGGCAAAATGCATTTGAGTGGTAATTTTTCTTTTCGGAACACTGTAGCTTACAGAAAACACTAGGGAAATGGTTAAAATAAACAACTTTCTACTGCATTTTTGCCACATTTATTGAAAATGGCCCGCAGAAAAACAAGGACATGGCTTTTCCAAGACCCTAAATTTCAAAATTTTGTGGGGGAAGCCCAGACCCCCCTATTTGTTTATTCTCGTGCGTACATCTTCAAAATCCCACGCTATGCATTGATGATTACAGAACTAAATTGCATGACACAAAGTTCAGTTACCACTTTATTACATTCATTTTGAAATCACACACAAAAAAGATAGAAATCAACTTTTCATTTATCAAGGAGTCAGTTACACTGTTAAAAAAAGGGATGTAGTTCAGAGCTCAAAACAGTGGACGTTAGGAATTAATGACACTGCTCTGAGCCAATCAGATTGCACAGATTTCAAAATTTATGTAATATAAAAAATAACTAAAAGTCATCAAAATAAATTCAGTTTGTAATTTATTTTGATCCATAAAAATAAAGATAAAAGGTAAAATAATTTAATAACTGTTAGTCTGTATTATTTAGTTTTGGCTATATGACAGATTAAAAACATTTATTGTATAATGAAAAAGTTTTAGTAGTGTAAATATTTAAATTTCATTCATATGAATGTCAGATAATATGTTTTAATCAACTTGATGTTGGTTAATATATTTGAGACTCTTGCATACTCAGTAAAACATATTTACCAATTTTTTTTGTTTTTGTCTATACTGGAAAAAAGTTGATCCACCATGGATCTTCTGGTTACAGTTTAAATAATTTTATAGTTTTTCAGTTAGTTTCAGCTCTTTAGTTTTGTTTGCATCCTTGAAATGTTTGTGCATGAGAGCTTAATAATTTTAGGCTTATTAACTTTCTTTTTGCCTTAAAATAAGGGTCACAATACATGTAGCAGTGTTTCAAGTCTAATATTACCGTAGTTATTCACTTTTAAGCCGCACCTTTTTTTCACAAAATTTCAGAAAATGGTGATTAACAGCATTCCGAATTTGGGGTTGTGGCTAAAAACTGAGTTTTTCCTGAAATAAAATTTTTGACGTCTAAAATTCATGATTATTAACACGAACTCAGAATTAGGCTGCACAAAAACACAACATTAAAAACTAAAAAGTAATTCACAGGGTTCCAATTAGCACATTGCAATTCACAAATTTGCAAACCTTTTTTTTTGAACTTGTGATTCGAAAATTATATTTTTGCGAATTGAAGTTTTTTGATATTATGTATTTGTTTTCAATTTTTGTGTAAACGAAGAAGTATAGCCAAAATATAATATACAAAATTCGGGACCAAAGTATATGCACGCACTTTAATGGTTTTCCTTGACCTTTGGCTTTGGATCATGAAAGTTCAATGTAAACAACTCCATATAAGGATTGACCAAATTGCGCCAGTGAAAGAAGCAGAGAAATCCGGAAACGAGCGCCACAGATTTTGTATTTTTCACTTCAATGAAACTTAAAAACATTCTCAGGATTTTAGTCCTGTGTACTTTTGGACTAAAATCGTTTTGTGTATATTTGCAAATGAATGAATGCACAGTTTCAACGTTTTTGCATGAAAATAACTTTGTTTTGAAATTCGGTCATTTTGTTGCATGTTTATTAAGCAAGTTCTGCTCCTAAAAAACGAGAGATGCGGCTTAAAACTGAGTATTTTCCAAAACAAACCGTTCATGAAGCCGCTCAGCTATCTTTGTCAAATTGGGGGGTGCCGCTTAATACTGAGTGCGGCTTAAAAGTGAATAACTACGGTAACTACTATCCTGCTAAATGCAATTTCACATAAGCTTACTGACAGTATTTACCCTGTGTATCATACACACTTTTTTTGCTCTGATATGACTTTTAAAATCCAAGTGCGTATTTTACATGGAACCTTGTATTTCAAGAATGAAATTTGCACATCAACCATGATATCAGTGTTTAACAACAAGAAACTCACGGTGGAACAAAGTAATTATGAAAGTAACTTTATTCATGTGTACAGTCAATTAAACTACTATTTTAATTGGGCACAATTGTAGTCTGAACTCTGTGGAGCGCACGTGACAGTAGTGAAAACAAAAACATCAAATTGATTAGTTTTAGACAAGTGTTTTCCTGTTTGTTTACAAGTTTATCTGTGTTTTTAATTGAAATTCTGAAAATGAGCTTGAATTATGAGGTGCATATTATACATGGGCGAGTAATATACACACAGGTAAATATAGTAAATGCCCTAACTTTAATTTGAACC
>JAODFW021533764.1:0-13737 GCA_027575235.2 Palythoa mutuki
CTGATTGGTTCACTCAATCTCGGTTATCAGCTCATATACCGAATGACCTTATATGGAAAGTGTTGCCAAGCTGAAAATTCTGCGCGGGAGGCGAAACTGAGAAAATCTCACGTATCGAAAGTTTCAGAAAGCTCATTAGATTTAATAAAACAATTATTCCATTAGCGCCTGTGGGATATGAGATGATTTATAGCCAACGAGGCGCTTTACCATCTTATATCCAGCGCGCGCTCCTGGAATAATTGTTAATTATGGACGCTTGAAGTACTATTGAAATGAGAAACTCGTCTTCGCAGATGTTCTCATATCCTATCCAAAACACCCTGTTTAAAGAAGGTAAATACTTACATGATACACACTAATCAGTGTTCACAACACCTACCGCGCAAATACGTCACGAGATTCAGAAGAGCTTCTAAGATTGCGGCGTCAAGGCCAGTTACCATCGCTGTTTTCAAGAATTTTTGTTGCTGTGGCGCCAGCATGGGATAGACTAGTTTTTTTTTGCGGGATACTGTGGAAAATGTCACGCGTCACTAATATTTTTTTCCTATACACACTCGCCTAGAAGCCCGGAAATACAATTGACGCGTAGGAGAGATTTTGGTAAAAAAATGTATCTAACAGCAATACAACATGGTAAAACAAAAAAATTCACCGTAATCTGAGGCCTAGAGAGTAGACTGCTCAACTATGAACAATACATCATGTGTAGTGCGAGAAGTGTGGTTTTCATCAGTGTACCTTAATTATATTTCGTTTTTCTTCAATGAGAACGGCTCTTAGAACGAAAAAATTTAAGAATAAATTAAGGCTGAAGTCGCCAAAAAATTTAAACTGAACATTAAACCTCGACAAAATTAATTGGTTCTTGTAAAAATAAGCTTGTAAAGCCACTTGATTTGTCGTGACTTGATTACGGTTTTAAACTTTGCTTCAACATCCACTCCCTCCGCGCAAAAATGAAAAGTGGTGACAAACGGTTTAAACATCGCCGTTCAATAAAATCGAATGGATGTTAAGAAATTCGCGAAAAATAGTAAGGGGTTGGCCATTAGATTTCTGATAAGGGGAGGGGGGAGGGTTGAAAGATTTTGAAAATAAATCTCGTGCAAATTCCTGCAGAGCAAGATGGCTTTTATTGCTTCCTATTTTTACGAAAGAAATATTCTTACAGTATCTTAAAAACAATAAAAATAATCTTCACCAAATAAATCTTCGACACCCCTTCCCCTTCCCTCTTCCCTTCAAAAGTGTGCGCGCGTACGTTCGGCAACTCCATTTCCCGCCTTTTTTACAAAACATACCCTCACATTCCCGCCTTTTCTACGCACGCACTTTGCATACTGAATGACCTGGCGTGAAAAATATTTGCAATTCAGAAAGGCCTGAGAACATACAATGCGGTTGCAAGTAAAATTACATGTGGAGGACAGGTTGTGTTTTCCGTTCTTGTTGTTGAATTCGTCGACTATCAACACAAAATGCATGAGGGAAAAGGTACGTCTTGTTCAAGCTTTTAGTAGGCGAGCTTTTAAGCTCAATTTAAGTTCGTTCTGCTTTGGCTTTGGCAAAATTTAAAATCAAATGTCGGTCTTCAGGCAAAGATTTTTACTCGAAATAACTTTATATCGTTCCAATACTTCAGAGTACTTTCATTTGTTTGGCTAAATTTAATTTGTGTGGTTATTTAGTCCTTGTTTACACTATACCGGATAGATTTTTGTGTCGGTACAATAGCAGTTCCGTTCAAGTGTTGAACACGGAGCGGAGCGAAATCAGCACAACTCGTTTACAGTACATCAAAACGATCCGGTCGATATTCGCAATTCACTTCAAACAAAACGATTTAACATTCAAACTACAATTTCAACAACAGAAAAACCTATCAAGTACGTAACGTATCACTTTTGAAAGTGGCTACGCTTTGACTTGAATTTGACTGAACGACATATTCACTCCATCTCTCTGAAATGTGCATGAACGAATTATTCACACTATATTTACTGGACAAAAGGCTTGTTGCTCTGCGGTGCTGCAGTTCAGTTTCCGAGAACTTAAATCTACGTCAGAAATTCAACTTTTCGTTGTGATTTATGTGGAGAAGTTCAAATGTTATCTATAAACTGTTTCTCAGAAAATGGCTGGATATCTTTATTGAAATGGAGTATTGAAACTCTTCAAAGGTCAACGAGTCCAAACAAAATGAAATGGCTGTGCAGTAGCAGGACACAAGAGACCCTCCACCTCATTATTTTTTCTTCAATTGTAATTAGACCTCCTCGGACTGCCTCAATGCTCAAGGTTAGTTGTTTCAGATGCGCTTCTTTGTTTCAGATGCAGTTCTTTGTTTCAAATGCGGTAAAGACGCGCGATAAAATGTTCATGGCTTATTCATACCTGACCTCAGCTCAGATGCTTTACCAGATTAGCTTTTCTTAGCTATTTTAAAGTATCCGCCAGCGCTCATGTTTTAATAGTATATAGGTAAAAAGAATATGTAGTTTAATATGTAGTTTAAAGTTTATATAACAGAGCAAATAAACAAACAGTGTTCTAAAAACCCGATTTCAAGAGCAAAAGCAAAATAAATATACATGAACACAGTTTTCCGCAAATGAACTCTTGACTTGAGAATAAATTTTATCAAAAACGCATCTTATTCTACGACATGAAAATCCTGCACCAGACGCTAATTGTTTCGCTATTATTCTTCATTTATCCACTCTTAACATCTTTAATACCTATTGTACGGAAATAGTTTAGAACAATTCGTTTTAGGATTAAGCTAAGAAAAACTAATTGATTGCAACGTATATTGACATTCGATTTATTATTTTTGTGCATGATACTCGCTCTGAACTGTCTGAACTGGGTTGTTCAAAGACAAAGTCTGTTTAACTCTAACCCTCGGTAGCCAAAATTCTTCTCTAAGGTTTACGCTGCTCATAAAATGCTGTTTAGATTTCCCACCCTATGAACTTTTTGCAAATTATTAAAATGTATACTGACTTTCTCAGCTTCTGCCGCTGCAGTAATTGATTATTAAAATTATAAAAGGGTGCAAGATTGCCTGACTAACCCCTTAGGGTTGTAAATCCTGCGCTCTCCACCGCTATATTGTTATAAATTAATTATAAAACTCTATTGTAACATAAAAATAAAAATTGAAAAATAAAACTGTTGTTGTTGAAACCTGGAACAAAACTGTTAAACCCAAAATTACAGGTCAAGTCAGTCTCTAGTGAACATGACTTATAAATTTAACCCTGGGTTAGTGACAATCGGCTTTTGAATAACTACACGCTTTTTTCATGAGAACGACTTTATGAGAACGAGGCTCAAATTAGCCAAAATTTAAGAACAATTTAAGAACAAGCTCAGGCTGAGGCTTGATAACCAGAAAAGTTTTTGTGCCAGAAAATTGATTAAAACTCAGCGATACTGCATAAAACATAAAAAGATTCACTGTAAAGACTGCTCAACAAACAATGAAGGTAGTTTGCCTCTAAATTCAGATTTACAATACATGTGTGGCGCAAGGCGTTTCATTTTCCAATACCTTGTTTTTGTTTTTGTTTTTTTTTTTCATTAAAAACTGCTCACAGAAGAACAAATTGAGGCTGAAATCGCCAAAAAATTAAGAACGAGCCTCGGCAAAATTTATTGTTCTTATAAAAAAAGCGTGTATGCTGAAGTTTTTCAGAATTGACGTATTCCAGGAGCTTCGCTCCGAAAAAGTTACAAGAATTAATATTACCAGCTTAAAAAAAGAATATGCAGTAACACAGATAAGGTCGGCTAAAATCTAACTGAGTCATGCATCAAAACACCTCGACACGTTCCACTGCGTAAGTTATTTAACCGATTTTTCCGACGAATGTGAATAACAAAAAGAGAAGACAAAAATGTACAATAAAAAAACTGAAATTCGTTTATAGAGCAAAGTCACGTCCTTCCCGCCGTTTTGTCTGTTTACATCGCGTTTTGAAATCTCAATCCAAGACCTCGGGGTTAAAAAAGTTAGCATGTAAAAGGAAATGATTATTCGACTGCGGTCGAGTGGGGTACTTCACTTTCCTGGGTTCCCCTTCCCTTTCCTCCATGTAAACAGTCCTTTAATTAAGGTGATTTTATCTCGCAACGCTACGGCTACACCACTGCGAGAGACAAGTTGCACGAGTCATTGCAGCGTGAAGCACCCCGTCCAATGGCTAAGTTGTTGCGAGACAAAACAAAAGAATTCCATTGGCATTTTGTGATAAATAATAAATCCCCCCCCCCAATCCTCGGTCTCAAGCTAACTTATCGAAATGGGTCTGTTGCAGATATCATTGCCGAAAGTCAAATCCAGTTGCACTTTTTGGAATGAGTTCAGTTACAAATTTAAAGTTTCAGGAACCACTGCGCGGTGTAACACGATTTGCAACAGCTCTTACAACTCGTCTCGCAGGACAAGTTGCACAAAAAATTATTTTCCGTGCATAACATCATTACCTTCAAGGATTTCGAGAGTTTCATAATTCCTGGAGACTGCTGCTGCTACAGCTTTTTACTTCTGCTTAAAGATGTGTCTCATGTGTCTCAGGGACGCAGAGTTAGGAACGTTTGCGTCCCAAATTATTTTTTTGGTATAAAATGCGCAATTTTTTGCAATAACAGAAACCCTGTCACGAACATCTCGACTTTTTTTCAGGCCAAGGTGGTTTTATAAAAATTACGGCCATCGCCCAAAAATGTGATCAACGTCGAAACACGTGCAGTATGTCAGAAAACCTTCAATGTTAAAACTGCATCGGGCTGTTGAAGTTTCAAATACCTCCAATATTTTGAATTCAAGAGATTTAAGCATTTTTTATTGTTTTATAAGTGTCTTCCTAATGCAAAAAAGATCTTTTATAATCTAACTATAAGAACGGGTCTAAAGCTATGAATAATTTAAGCTCTGATTTTCAACCGAACATAACTTTGGGGACAAAATTTCCTAGTTTTAAAACGAATAAAAAATTTACTTTGTGTTATTCCCCTAAGCCTCGGATTCAAGTTAGAATTTTAATATTTCGAAATTGGTCTATTTGCAATAAATCCTTGGTCAAAAGAGCAGGGATGGTAACAAACAAAATGATCCATGTCTTCCCTTTGTCTCTTTTCATGATGAAGTCACTACGACATCGAAGTGAGGCGGTGGTATGACATGCTATGTGCGATCGCGGGAGTTTTGACTTTATGACGGCAATCTTTACACATATCATAAATGAAACAGTCGAGAGCCACTTCACTGAAAGTATCAATTTAATTCTCCTTAAAAAGATTTAATTACACAATCAAAAACTCGGACATCACAGACTACTGTCAAATTCTTAAAATTTAAACACTACTCAAACTACACAACTAAAGTCTAAACAAAAGAAAAATTGTAGTCAAGACTTTTATTAAGGATGAAGCATGTTATTGATTACAACTGTTCAACCCTCACCACCAGTGTTAGGAAAGCTTTCTACACTCTCCTATAAAAGTTCTTGTCTACACGAAAAATAATTTTCTTACTCTATCCACACTAGAAGGGCTTTCTTTAAAGCCATAGATACTGAGGTCGCGTCCACACTTCGCTGGTTAACGTTGAAAACGTATCTTTATTTGGTTAGTCTTACAAGCGCAGTAATAGAGACCTTAAGCAACGACGACGACAACGCCAAGTACGACGGCTCACAAAAAATATATTTGGGATTGCTCTTTACTTCTTTGTGCAGGTCATTTAGGGTTTTGTTTACTCCGCGTTAAGCTTTGTGAACAGAAAACGATTAAATGTTTCTCCTTTAAGGCAAAGAAATGCTGAGAAAAGTTTTGTTATCATGTCCTCGTTGTCCCAGGAACTCGAAAAAATCTTTTTACGTTCTGTTTTAAACAACTACGTGCTGGTGCTCAGCTCGATGCATTCCAACGTGCAGTTGTTGTACTTTCTATTGTTCTTCAACGTCGTCGTTGACGTCATCGTCCTCACTGCTTAAGGTCTCTAATGTTGACAGAAAACAAAACTTTTCGAATACACTGACGTCAAATAAGTCACGTGATTCTATCTAATACCATGCTCAGTTAGGTGTCTGAAAAAGTTATCCGCCTAAATATCGCTGTGGCGGAGACTTTTTATCCGGTTCTGTTACCGTGTTGCTGTTACCCCGTCAGACCCAGATGAATAAAAAAGGTACGTGTTCCAATTGAGCCAGCAAAACTGTGGACGCGGCCTAAATTGAGACAGCTGTCCCGATACTCTTTTGCTGCATAGCAGCAACGTTGTTTCTTCCAATTGACCCAGTGCATATTTCAAGTACTGCACTGGAGGAAAACTCGTTATACAGGAGTAATAGAGCAAGTAGGGCTGGTGGAAGAGTATTTCCATGAACAAGATTAAGACATCAAGGTGAAAAAGTAACGATCCGTGCAAGAAGTAGGAGCGCGAAATGTAAAGAAAAGAAAAAACTCTTCAAAATATACCCAAAAAACCACTTTTCAGAAATTTCGACCCGTTTATGAAAGCTTTTGTTCTTTTATAGTCGTTGTGTGATATGATATCTAAAACTTATCGTTCTCCGCTTCGTGGATTTCATATCTTTTCAGTTTGTTTCTTATTAGTATCTACTCGATAACAGAGGTCGTTTTTATAACACTAAAAGTTAGTGTTAGGCCAATAGAAGACGAGAAAATAATTCGAGAGATGAACCATTTGACACCAATAGCTAAAATTTGTATAGGCTATATTGTTCTTTGCTAGTTCTTGCGAGGATCGATGTACTTGGGCCCGTTTCAAACGCCGCCCGTTTCACGCGGCGTACCTAATGCAAATGAAGCATTTCACTGGAGCTTGCTGAAAAGTTCGGCGTTTGAAACAGGCTTAACGACTTTACCAAAAGCTGGCGACTTTTGTTATTACGTAGCGTTAAGGCAAGGCCACACGATGCATGCAATGTTGCACGCAATTGAATCCAGTTCGTGTGGCCACACGGTGAAAGCGTCACATGCAATGTTGCATAACTAGGATTCGCTGCTACTTAGTGAAACTTTGCACGCAACAGTTTCAGAGGTGGCGGCACGATGCAATTCTTCTAATGCGCGAAAAACTGCATGCGATGTTGCATCGTGTGGCCTCACCTTTAACTTGATAATCCTTTGTCCCATTTCAGTTTTAAAGGTACCTTCATGTAACTTGTTTTGCTCTTTCTTGCATAAATCAGCAATTCTCCGAGTTGAACAGACTTGAATTCTAGTTCAATTTCACCGAATATGCATTCACGGATCGACTTCCTACTCTGTATTTGAATTTAACGTCACACACTTTACCGAGAACAAATGCCTTCATTTAGTTCTAAAAAAGTATTTACATTTTCACGTTCTACAGCAACTTCTGGCTTTCGCTTTTTTTGCACAAAGAAATATTGCAGAAAACCGACATCACCCGAGCAATAAAACGTAGCAAGTAAAAGAATCACAAGCATTATACCTTTCACATACTGAAAAGAAAAAAATTCTAATTTTAACACTACTGACGCACGAGAACATTCATACATACATCAAAACTAAAACATAACTACTTAGTAACAGTGATTTGACCAGCATAGAAAATGTTAACGTTTGTTTTCATTCTAAAATTAGCATTGCAAATGTGTAGGTCGAGTTATTCCATTTTACGCAAAAATTCCTAGTTTAAGGTGAACGTTTCCTCAAAACATCTTTAATACTCGGTTTTTCATCTTGCAAATCGCAAACCCTTTTTAAGCAATTAGCCTGTTCAACGTTTCTTTCATCTCTGAGGTGTTTTAAGTTGACTTTTAAACGCATCCAAGGTTATTTCTGTTGTACCACAAAACATTCGACGAACCAAGCGAACAGCCAAATTCATTTAAGTTGCCTCGGTTTTAATATTAAAATAGGGAAAACACGAATCACAAAACCCCTTCAACACCTAAAATAAACGAAGCTAAAAATTAAACTCTGTCTTCGATATTAGGTTATTTTATCCAAAGCACTTTAAAGACTGTGAGGCATTGGTTTAACGGGTTTTTTCAGTTAAAATATTAAGTGAATAAGAAAGGAATATGTACATTTCTGTACAATATTAAAAATGTCACAACATTTTGTCTGTTCTCCGACCAGCAGAAATTCGCATAAAAAAGAACCCGCCTTCTTTATGCAAGAAAACAGAGCTGTAATATAAATAGATTTCAATTCAATCTTGAAATTTAAAAGATTTCTGTAATTGTAGAGCACCAGTAAAAACTGACCAGAACTTCATAAACTCTATAGTCTGCCTTTTTCAGTTTTTTAATTTTGTTCAGGTTTCGAAATGACCGTCTGTTATTCCTTTTCACAGAAGAGCAAAAAGAGACAAACATGAGCTCACTCCTCGACGTAAAGGTTGATGTTTTTTCCAGGTAACATGTAATGAAAGTTTTTCTGACAATTGTTTGGATTTAAAATAATAACCAAAACATTGTGAAACTGGTTTGGAAACAGAACCGCAACAGAGGCTGTGGAAAGACACTTTCACCAAATATCCTTTCCACGCTTTTTTCATTTCTCTTCTCCCAAGCAAAACACTCAAACGGTCACTCCTTGGCCTGGATATACTGAACTAAAACGTAAAAAAAAATTAGAACCGTGTATTGTAAATAACACCTTCAAATTGGCTCGTTCAACCCATTCTTTAAACGATCGGTAAAAATTCAGTAAAATAAAATTATTGACCAAAACTATTTCGACCCAATCAGGTACGACGCACGCATGTAGAGTTTGTCGTGTTTGAAAAAGGCCCGAAACTGCTAAATTTTGCTGCAGGATTTTGGTGTTTCCCACTTCACCAAGTATGAAAACAGTTTGCTCTGAGAACTTGCCTCTTCTACACAATTACATAAAAATACTCAACCAAGAGACATATTCGAACGAGCCCGCAAAAATAATTAAAATAGAAAGTTGGAAATTTTTTTTTGAGTAATAAATCTCGAAGAGTGGAAACTTATAAAGAATCGCTACTTTTTCGAATAAAATTTGTTCAATCCAAGTAATCATTCAAAATCGATATTTAAAATAACCTTGGCTTAGGACTGACTAACTGCTTGCAATCTACACCTTTAAGTATAAATAACGTTAATAACTTGCAACTATGCAGCTCAAAAGAAGGTTACTTGGCCTTGCAGGGTTTTCAATACGAGCCGGTATGCAGACGGCGAACCTCGCTGGCTACTTCAGCTCAATTCGCCGCCGCCTATGCTAAGAGTTCGCACGGGTCATGAAAATCCTGGAAAGTCATAGAATTTCAAAAATTTTATTTTCCAAGCCTGGAAAGTCATGAAATTTCGTTTAGGATCATGGAAAGTAAGTTAAAAATCCCAACGACTGAATCCAACAGTCTTCTTCAGGTTAAAGTGATGGTAAAAGTTACAAATAAAGCGTTTAAAAAGTCCGAAAAATGAAAAAAATGAATATAATTAAAAACTATTGTTTCTTTCTTTAAAAGTCAAGGCTTAATACTCCTGAGGGAGAAATTTCCCATATTCCCGGTTCAACGCGTCTGGGCAAACATTAATGTCCCACGCCTCCAACTAAGAGACGCCATTCTCGCCAATTTTCACACCGTCTAATGGAAGCCGATTCCCAGTCAATTTCGTGTCCTTGTTTCACAGAATGTTCGGCTAAAGCTGATTTGTTGGTTTGTTTTGATGCGACCATTTTTTTGTGTTCGCCTGTTCGTGTAGCGAGTTGCCGTTTCGTTTCACCTACATATTCTTTGCTACAATCGGCACAGGGGATAGAGTACACAAGACCCCGTCTTATCGTATCGTCTATCGTCGTTTATATAATAACCCAAGTTATTCTCCCATTTCGATTGGCACTCGCCTATGATCTATTAGAGGACAGACGCACGATTGACGTCACCATTACAAAATTTTTAATTTCATATTATATAAAACATATAGATTTCATGTTTTTGTGCGTCTGTTCAGTGATAGATTACAGAGGAGTCGTCAAACTGTGGTAAAAACATCAGTGGCACACTCGGCTATCGGCTGTGATTGGTTGGTGTGCTAACTTAGTGACTCAGCTTAACCAGGTGAGACCGCAAACATGTAAAGGCGCCTCTAACAGCCACTATAGCGTCCATGTATGACCTCAGAGCTCAGCACCACAGCCTGTTGTAATGAGCTGGTGTGCATCCTCAGTGACTCAGCTTAACGAGGTGAGACCGCAAGTATGTAAAGGCGCCTCTGGCAGCCACTATATGGTCCGTGTATGACATCGGAGTACAGCACCACAGCCCGCTGTAATTGGCTGGTGCGCAAAATGGAGTTCTTCATCTTCTTTCTCTCCCCCGCCCCTTCCATCCCATATTCTTTCCCCCTCTCACCCCCAATCCGGAGTCAGATCCCCAGATCGACAAATCTCAGCCCACGCTCTCAATCCAGGATTTGATCTCGGCCATTATGTCGTATCAACTCTTTACAATCTTTTGTGGTTGGTTCTCCCCGAAAAAGCAAACGCGGAGATCATTGATTTTCTGTGAAATGCTTTTACCTCCCAATAAATTCTAAAAAAGACAGATTAGATTACCATACATCGTCTACCTCAGCATTCTAATCTTATTTGTCATTTTCCTTTCAAACGAAAACTGATAGTTTTTTTCGAAGGACACATAATAAAAAGAGTCTTGTACGTTGCAACAGATATCATCTCTTTTATTAACTTCAAATATACTATAATACTTCGTCTGCTCTAACAGTTATATTAAACCTGCATATATAGCAATAATGTGCATAAACTAATAGCGTTTTCCTTATTAACATACAATTACCTAGTCACATATAACTTTAACTCAAATTTTTCGGTTGTGTGAAAACATCCCAACTTGCTATTTTGCTAGAGTCTTTTAAAAATATAAAAATCAATAACACTCATAACGTTAACAATCTCTTGATTAATTCTTTCTGTGCTGTATGGCTGATTTGCAGTTGATTGATCTCATTTGCCCGATGGGAAAACGTAAGGCTTGTATGGCGTAGGAACTGCATTTGAAACAATAGAAACAAAGGCGTTTAGTTCTCGATATAACATTGGTGTTGCTACTGTTACTAATTGATCGAGAACAAAATGGTAATTAGTTGAAATATGTAATAACAAAATTATTTTTCCTTAGTAACTGGGAACAGAAATAGTACTAATACTATAGTATAATAGAAATAAGAACGTTAACCATCCGACAACATCAATAAAACACGAAAAAGAGAGGAAAACGAAGGAGAAACTAAGCACAAAGTAAATAGAGACAAAGTGACAAAAGTCTAACTTCATTTTACATGTCGCATGCATTGTACTCTCTAACCCTAACTAAATTTTACAGTGGAATAAGTTTAGCAAACACCCATTTTTTCAAAAAGTTATGTTTCTCTATTTGTGTTTTTTATATTCCAATTTTTCTTGTAGCAGTTGTTCTATACTACTTTAAAACATGTTGGGATAAACGTCTCGTAGAAACTTGAAGAAAACAAAATAAAATAATAAAATAACGAAAACGTATAGAAATTCGCATTTTTTCAATGATTCTTCGTTGATAAAGATACCTACCACATATCCCGCATGTTCTTCGGCAAAATCGGGTCTTATAGTAATAATTTTTGCAGAAGTGTATAGTACACTTGTAGGACCCAAGTTTGTCGTTGCACCCAGTATTGGTTCCTAAAAAGGAAATCAGTCAAGTAGCACATTAGAGATTTTCGATTCAGCAGTTGATTTGACTCAACTCTGTGTAGTACGTAGTGAGCACATGGATTGATTCAACGCAATCGTTCTAATAAGACGTTTCTCCATGCAGGAAATGCTAGCTCTTGAATCGTAACGAGTAAAAGACTTTGTCATGTCCTCAAAATCAAAATCCATGCACTTTTGCTTTTCCAAAACTTACAACGAATTATGGAAAATTTAATATCAGGTTTTTCGGCTCAAAAATGGAAAGCCTAGAATCTTATTGGAAGCCTTGGGATCCTTCTGGAGGCCCTGGGAACCTACTTGCAGCCCTGGAATCCTACTGGAAACCCTTGGATCCGTCTAATAGTCCTGGGATCCAACTGAAACCCCTGGGTTTCCACTGGAAGCCCTGGGTTCCTACTGGAAGGCCTGGGATCCTACTGGTAACCATAGAATCTTACTAAAACACCTGGGTTCCTACTGGAAGCTCTGGGATCCTACTGCAAGCCCTGGGATCACACTAGAAGCCCTGGAATCCTACTGGAACCCCTGGGATCCTACTGGAAGCCCTTAACGAGTAATAACAGTCGTTTTCACTCCTGGTTCTCCAGCAAGTTACGTAATGTTGAATCTTTACAACGAGTCTTTTCTTTTTCTCGCTATTAGGTAAAGCACATTAAAAACCTTCAGAAAATAGCTGAAGAAACTGTTGAATTATAAAAAACTGTGATTCTTTTACTCTGCACGAATCCTCAGTAAAGTCTCAAGAAGTACTTTCACTGACCTGGCTAGTGTGCAAAACGGACATAATAATAATCACCAGTAGGAAGTAATAAATGTCATTACATAAATTACAAACTGATATCAGGACGTCAACTTACGATAACATGTCTTGTACAGATTACACTTTCGCTTTTGGAGATGTCTTCCTGTGCACGTAACGTTGTAAAAAGGCCCTGTGGTTTTATGGTAAAGGCAAGATCTTCTCCTTTCCCTGTACCCATAGCGACAGTTTTTGCTGCACTTGCTCCAAGCACCCCAGACGCCCCAGAATCCATAGTCTGTGAAGAAACAATTACCACGAATCAACATGTGTTTTGTTATCGTGTCAATAGTTACTCAAGCTGACAGGTTATGAAAGTCAATGTGTTTCTGTGTTACAAGTTTTGTACCCTTTTTCTATTTTGTCTATGGTCTGGTCGTTAAAAGAATCTTTGAAATGTAAATCAGTTGGTCAATACACTAACAAGGCTTGTAATAAGGAAATCTAAAACAAAAGGTGTATAGCGACGGAGTAGAATGACACCTTTTGACGGTACTCTAACATCGAAAAGCTACCGTAATTTCAAATCTGTTTTAATAATATAGACGTTTCTTTTCAAAAAATTAACATTACAATTTTTTTTTTAATAATTTTATCAATTTTATGCCAATTCCAGCAAGAAAAAAGATAGATAATGCTTAATTTTGCAAGCAACATTAACGTTGCATGATTCTTCGTGCATGTGACCTCCTGTGCATGTAACATTAGTATACAGCCCTTTCAAGGTTTTATATAAACACGTTCTGATGCGGTAGTGTTTTCCTTGATGGCAGGTCTTGCTGCATTGACTCCAGGCTCCCCAGACACCCCAATAACCGTAATCTGTTACGTAGTTGAAAGAAACTGGCTATTAAAGGCAACGTATTGTGAACGCATTTATTACTTGCTTTTATTGTCCTATTGCACAGATCCATTAAACGTAAAAAAAGAATATACTAAAATAATTTAGCAATAAAAAAGAGAGATGATGCTTACTTTTGCAATAGACGTTGACGTTGCATGGCTCTTCGTGCCTGTGACCTCCTGTGCATGTAACATTAGTATACAGCCCTTGCACGGTTTTATATAAACACGTTCTGATGCGGTAGTGTTTTCCTTTATAACAGTTCTTGCTGCATTGACTCCAGGCTCCCCAGACACCCCAATAACCGTAATCTGTTACGTAGTTGAAAGAAACTGGCTAT
>JAODFW021534732.1:0-13733 GCA_027575235.2 Palythoa mutuki
TCTATCTATCTATCTATCTATCTATCTATCTATCTATCTATCTATCTATCTATCTATCTATCTATCTATCTATCTGACTTGTGTCTCAGGGACTGAAAAAATACTTGGGAAAAGTGCAATTTCCCATTAAAAACGGTGTACTGCTTTTGCCATATAAGTTTGTTTCTCATGTTGAGTTTACCGAGTTTCTATTTTATTGTTTGAAACGATAATAAAATGAACAGCTTTCAGTCATCAAGAATCTGGTTATTTTACAGCTGCTCTCTAGTACAATTAAACTGGAACAAAATTATATTTAAAGTGAAATGGGAACAAACTGAAAATGGGAGCCGAAACGTCTTAGGTGATTTCAGTCTGTAGAACTCTATTAGAACTCCTGTTTTCATATCTTGTTTTAAAAGCTTACCTTTTTGAAGAAGACACACAAATCGATTTTCTCCTGTCCCGTGGACCTGTAGTATGAATTGTAGATACACATACAATAACAATAATTTAATACACCTATCCTCCACACTTTATTTTTTAAAAATAATCTATTTTGATTATAGAATTGCAATTTGGATTTTTGCAAAATTCATGACAAACACTTCAAAGGACTTACAAGTACGATTCTCTGTTCGATGCAAAGCAGGCACAGATTTTTGAACGGATTTTCAGATTTTCTGTCTGTAGAAAAGTTGAGATGGAATTGGATAGCACCAATTCAATCAATTTAACACGACCGTTGAAATCATAGCAGGGCATTTTAAATTTGTGTCACACAAAAAACATCACAGTCAAGACATCACAACACGATGACAGCTTTAACTGTAAAATCAAGATTCTAAATAGATGTAAATTCAGTTATTTGTATATCTCCTCTATGTGAATACCTTGGCAGTGTTTGGCATGGATTCGATTAATTCGATAAGTCTGCTAAAACCATAGCTAGACACTCTACATTTGCGTCCATAACACTTGTGGTAGGTGGCCATAAAATCACCAAAAGCAAGGTATTTGTCTGGTTGGCTTTCCAGTAGTAGTTTCAATTCTTCTTCAAATGTCTGAAGGCGCATTTCATGCGTCAGAGAAATACAGCGGTCAGAGATCTAGTGAATGAATGGAGACAGGTGAGATAAAGGTACAGGGAACTTGCGTCAGTTTATAGAACTGGAATCAATGGAAGTGGACAGTGCGCCCTTTACCCCCTCCCTCTGTCAGTGATCCGTTTTACGGCTTTTAAAGCTAAAGCTACATGGATCAAAGCTGGTATCAATGGGAGCCAACAGTGCACCCTTTACGCCTCCCTCTGTAAGTGCTCCGTTTTATGGGTATTTAAAGCTAAAGCTACAAGGATCAGAACTGGTATCAATGGGAGCGGACAGTGCACCCTTTATCCCTTCCCTCAATCAGTGCTCCGTATAACGAGTATTCAAAGCCGAAGCTAAATGGGTCAGACGAAGGTTGAAAATGACGTTGTAGTCACTGAGAATTGAACTGGGGACCTCCAGCACAGAAGACAGCGCACTTACCAATACCAACTGTGCAACTTGCTTGTTCCTATACGGAACGTAAAAAACCTAAAAATTCATTTTAATTCAAAACGTTTAACTAATATAGTTCGAAAGCCAGCTCTATAAGCTTTAATTTGATATATGGGTTTAGGCATCTACGGTTTAAAACAGATGCACTGTATCGTTTTGACGCAAAACACCCCTGAAGGTATACGGTAACCTTAAGATCGATAGTTTGAGCATGTCCACATCAATGTATTTTCAACAGTATCTGTTGAAAGGACACAAAAAATGCATCGAACAAGCTTTGCCCAAACAAATGCTTGAAAATGCTGAATGTGTTGTGGTGTACTTAAGCAATATGCTCAACTCAACTAATGTGGTACAAGTGATACTGCCTTGTGATTTCGATGTGCTCTTGACTATCAAGACAAAAAGTGGTGTAACGCTTTTTCACTTTCAAAAGTGTTTTCAAATTATGGAATTTTTAACGAAAATGTTAACGTTTTAGAGTGGATGGAAGACCTGACAGCATCAAAATCTGATTAATTTCAAATCAAAATGCATTAATGTTGACCGGGCCTTAACAGAGATAAACTGTCTGTGTACACAAGGAAAACCAATGACAACAACAGAAATTTCCAGCTTAAAAGATGACAAGGCATGTGGTCCATAAAGTATTCCAGTTTCTCTACGGAAAATTATCAGTACAGTTATTGCTAAACCCTTCGAAATTTTATTTAATGCTTCTTTCTCATCTAATATTGTTCCAAGCAGCCTTAGATTAGCAAATGTAATACCTTTGCACAAAAAAGATTCCCAATTTGGTTTCTGTAACTACCGTCCCATTTCTCTTCTTTCAATGTGCCACTGTGATTTCAAACTTTCTTCACAACCGTTGCATCCCAGCCAACATTTTGCGATACACTTCTCTGCTATACTATGTTACGTTAAACGATAACTTTTCTGATATACTGCTACTATATTTGGGGGAAAGGCATCTGGAAGCATTCTTCCCAGGAAGTTTTGAAATCTATGACTTTCCATACCAGGCAGTATTTGATAGTTTTTGAAATACAGAAATCATTCGATACCACTCAACTTTAAACCAATTTATCCCAGCGACAAAGATTCTTCTCACAATCCTATATCCTCAGAAAAGAATTCCACTGTGGACTAAAGTTTGAAATATAAAAATTTTACTCCTACCTGAACAACAGAAGGCAAAGCTTCCAGTAAGTCAGTCACTGATGAAAACCCATAAACATAAGGATCAAATGGTTCCTTTCTGCCATAGTGCTTCTGGTATTCTGGTATTAAGCTACTAAGAGGCAGTTTGAAAGCTGGATATTCTCTTAACAGGTCTTTTAGTTCTCTACCAAACTCTAGAGCTTTCTCGAGGTTCCCACCTGCAGTATAAAATAAAGTTAAACACATGAATAATAGCTAAATCTTATTACAAGCCAAAGTGGCCCCTCTGAAGCTATCGCTCATCTCCAGTCTTTGTAGTGTTAAGTGGACAGGAACCTTACTGTATCCCTTGCAGGTTAGCCCCCAGCAGAAGCTGGTACTCATTTCACTGACCCTGCAAGGATACAAATCCGAGTCGACTTTGGTTGAAAGGTGACACAAATGTTTAAATCCTGGCTGAGCCGATGTTTGAACCCGAGACTTTGTGGCTTGGAAGCAGAGATCTTACACATGTACAAACCACATAACCTACAATCGAATATCCATGAAGCAGAATGTAAACAATAACGTTAGCAATAACTCGCCTATAGTTGAACATGGAATACACTGAACTCTGTTTAAGGCCAACAGAACTTAAACTACACTTTAAACAAAAGAGAGCTTGCTGTAGATCATTTAAAAGACAAGTCAAGTAATATTCAATTTCACAAAACAAAGGAAAACCACATTTTTGACTCTAGGAATCATTATACATTTGTCAAGAGAAGAAACTATGTATTATGCTTAATAACATCATTATTGCTATTATTATTATTATTATTATTATTATTATTATTATTATTATTATTATTATTATTATTATTATTATTACTGTTGTTGTTCACAGCAGTTTGCTGGATTCATGCAAAACATTAAGCTACACCCTGTAGCCTAAGGTGTCTAGCACCTTTCTTAGAACGCTTGCAGTTCCAAGCACACAAACCTTCTGCCGCATCTCAACTGGGCATTTGATCTTGCCCTTAGACAGCCAGTCTTGAAATTGATGGCTAATCGTCCCAACAGCGCCAATAACAATAGGGACAATGCTAACTGTCTTAAGCTTCCAAAGCTTCTTAATCTCCCTCTTAAGATCCTGGTATTTCTCTACCTTTTCCTTCTCTTACAGGATTATCCGAGTATCAAAAGGGCATGCGACACCAAGAATGATGCAATCCATTGCTTTCCTGTCAATGACAACAAGATCTGGCCGATTGTACTCCAGCTGGTAGTCGATCTCGACCTGAATTTTGTATCTATTATCATTATCATTATCATTATCGTTATCGTCATCGTCATCATCATCATCATCATCATCATCATCATCAATTTATATTTGGCACATTTTTATTTCATATTTTTTCTTTTTCTTTCTAGAGCTTTTAGTTTCACTTTAATGTCAACCACTAAATTTGACTTTTTAAACACAACTTTCAATTAGTTCTGAATAACAAGTACCAGACCCTGTACAGCCGTCTTTTTGAAAAATGGTAAATATGTTTTTTTTCTTACCATTTCTGGCCCCTGGTTTAATCCATGTGATAAATTTTGCTTCATTTTCCTTCATATTCACAATCACATTAGGCACCTTATTCAAAGCATCCTCAAGCACAATGCCACTTGAATCAATTTCAATCACCTTGTTATATTTAAGCCAGTAAAGTGCAGCAAATGCTGCAATATCCATGTCATTGTGTGTTCTTAGTAAGCCATGAACCTCCCACGCAAATGATTCTGGCTCTATTTTGATATGTGCACCAGCTACAGCATGTGTTACTAAGCTAATAGTCTGGTTTCCAGGAGTACCGTTGACAATGACAAGATCCTGAATGAGGTTCAAGGAATTTGTGTCAAAAGATTTTGAGCACTTTTCATAATATTCACTAAGAAACCTGTTTAGTGGTGTCCAGTGTAAGGGTGTTTCTTTAAGAATAGATGTCACCTCACAGCGGAGGAAGCACAACTCTTTTTCTTTTTCTGTGGCAATTGTAACCGTGACTGTGGTGCCGAAGATTTGCTGTTGATTCACCTTAGACATAGCAAGGTGAGCATCAGAGAGTTTTGGCACTTTGATAAAAGCCCTGAGAGGGATTCCTTCACCAGAATGAAGAATAACTGAGTAAACCTGTAGAACAGAGAAAATCTTTTATTAATCAATGTTGAAATAATAACTAACCGCCGAGGTTACTAACTCCAAGCACTGAAATTATTTAAATTATTTACAAAAAAAGTAAAATTTACCAACTTGTTTTTTTTTTTAAAAAAGAAAAGTTTTCAGGTGCTCATTAGCTCATCTACAGGTTAAAAGATTTAAAATGCTTGGAGAGGCTGCAGGGTTTATACAATGTTATTGTTACAATTATTGTTACTGTTATTGTTGCTGTTAAATCATGCCGCCTTTTCCAAAGCATTTCAAAACTATTAACCTGAAGATGAGCTAATGTTCAAAAACGTTTTTTGTTTTTCTAAAAACAAGTTGTAAAGTTTATCTTTACTGGGTCTAACAAGCACAGCACAGCGAGAGTTACACTTCAATGAAAATATTTGCAATATCATAAATTAAAAATAAATATTCTCTCTTGATTTTACCTTGCAGTGCTCCCTGAAAACAGAAGCAAGTTTCTTTTTCAACTCCTTCTTGTTAACCGTTTCATCAAGGTTAGTTACAAGTATATCTATTCCTCCTCTCTGCTGTTCAAGAATAGAAAGATTATGTAGACTGGCCAGCCACGATGCTGCTACATGTGGTGGAGCACCAACAATGGGTCCTGCCAGGGGAGTGATACCAGGGATACCCGATGCTTGAGATGGCATGTTTAACATACTATGATAAAAATGGTTGGGCCACATGTTTGGGTAAGCATTGTTATTGAGGAAGCCAGGCTGGTTCACAAACTGCTGTGAGGCTAAAACTTGTTTACCATTCTGCTTTGGTCCAGGTTGATCTTTATTCTCCTCTGAGTGTGTACTCTGCAGTCGGCCATTAGGACTCTCCCTAAGAACATCGTCTGCCACTGAATTCTTATCAGGAATTAAAGGAGCCTTTAATTCTGGTGTGTCCACAAAGGGGCCACCATAAGTGTCTAACAATTCTGGATGATTCCCTTTATCTCTCTGTAGAAGTTTAAATGTTGTGACATTGTTGTTACTTGAAACAACTTTAGATTCCTCCGTTCTTTTCTTCATCTTGTTTGGACTGCCAGTACGACCTATATCACCAGTTGAATACACAACTTGAATGGCAGAGCCAAACACATCCTCTTTGTCCATTCTCTTTTTGGCCCTATGCAGTAATTACAGTAAAAATGTTAAAATCAAAGCAATACTTGAAACATGAAGGCTGGTTGTTTAAAATTTAGTCTATTGGGTCTTGGAGTCAAACTATAGCTTAAGCTTAATCATGCAGTTTTTTAGTAGGATTACTAGTGTTTACATCAAATGGTGGTTTTGGTAACAGTGATGATAATGATGATGATGATGATGATAAATATGATGGTGATGTTTCTGTTGATGATAATACTATTGTTGTTCTTGTTGCTGTTGTTGATGATGATGATGATGATGACTGAGATAAAACAACTTTCGTACCAAACTTCATAATATATGTATAATATTTCAAAGGGATTTATGTTACGTTTTATCATTTCACACACCTGTTTAGAGAAACAACTAGCAAATTGAAAATAATTGTGAGGTGCTAATTCAAACCCTGGTAAATTCATTGGGAAGTATACAACTTAGCAAAGTGTGCCCTCTCACAAAAACGGCCATAAAAACAAAGCACTTGCAGAAATTGATTACTTTTAGTACCTTGCAGCACTGAAGGCATTTGGAAATCTGATTACAGCACATCTTCCAGCGACACTAACCACCCTGCCTCCACAGTTGTCTGAGAGCTTCTTGAGTTGCATCTTAATCTGAGCAGGATCTTTTCCTAGTGGCAAGTTGAGGACTGTAAGTTCCGATGACAATCCTGTATCCTCTACAACCTGAAACAATATTAAAGATTTGCGTTGCACATTGGTCCACTACAACAATAAGATTATAATTAAAAGAAGAAGAAGAACAACAACAATAACAACAACAAGAACGAATAAAACAAAAACAAGAAGAAAAAAGAAGAACAAGAACAATACATAACTGCAATAAAAAAAGATGAAGAAAAAGATGGTTTTGCCACTACTGTTGAAATCAGGGTTTGCGTTGAGTTAAAAATGAAAACATAAAGGAGTTCCCAGGGAGTAAACTGTACCCAGAGTCTTGATAAATGGTTTCAAGAGGTCTTGTCAGTGGTTCTGGTATTAATGTTAAAAAATGTTACTACTTTTATGATACCCTTACAAACATCATCTGAAGTGGTACTGTTAAGTTAAAATTCAAGGAATTTTCAAGGAGTCTAAGCTCAATTTTCTAAACTTGTTTTTTAAGGGAGTTTCAAATGTCCAGCCACTTGAAAAAGATAATTATTATATTCATGGCATTATCAAGGGGTTTAAGAAGTAGCACAATCTTTGTCAGATGTTAGAGCAAAGGCAGCACTTTCTCTTACATCATTTTAAGATCTTGAGTGAAGATCTACCCAGGACTGGTATAATAGACTGGGCCTTACTAACTGTGCAAACAGTTGGTAAGGTGGTAATCAGTCAGCTGGCTCAGTGGTAATTAACATGACAGTGATGTGATGACAGTAACAGTGGTCTCAGAATCAAGATACAGATAACAAAAAAAAACTCTATCTGGCACCAATAGCTTACCTTTGCAGTGTGAATGATTGGAAGATTGGCCGTAAAGTGATCAAATCTGTGTGCTTCATGAGCACAGGTGATAAGAGCATTTTGTGCCTGTGCATTGTGAAGACAGATAACTCTGAGGTTGTGCCGATGCCGCAGATCAGACAACTCTGCAGCAAAATTGACATCCCCAGACACCAAAATAACACTTGCAGGGGCTGGGTAAGATTGCGCAAATCTCCGCAGACTTTGTCGTAACTTGTCATCAGCTGCATTCTTCGAAGTTGCATTGATATGAACTACAGTGACCTGTAATTTAAATACTTTTATCACTACAGATTCTACCTCTCCTATGTAGGTAACACTATACAACTATTTACATTGTACACCAAGACATTTTTTTTACATATAGCTATTCACATTGACCACCAAGAAATTTAATTGTTTTTTGCATGTATTAGGTACAAAATATTCAAACATCTCTCCAAAACTAGCAGATAATCAAAGAAGCTAATGAAATTCAAAAACACCCAAATAATTTCAATAGAGATGACTCTTACAAACTCAGTTTTACTTGGAAACAATTAATTAAGAATAACCGTACCGCATGATTAACTATTTTATTGTTCCTTACTTTTAACACTAGAATAATAGCTTTTTTACTCTTTTTCTCTTATTCAAATTCAGTTTTTTGCTCAATCTTACCCGCAACTATTCATATTTTAGATCATTCTAATGAGGCTAGAGAAGGCGAAACGTAAATGCATTTTTAACTTTTTTGCCGCGTGAAAACCGTTAAGCGTTTTATAGATTTTTATCACTTTTATCATATGTTTGTAGAATCTGCAAAACACCAGAATAAACGCATTTTATGGATGTAGTTTCTGTGAATTAATTTAAATAGTACAGTAAGGTGTTGACAAAGTTACTAAAACACAATCCATCGCTTGTTCATAAAATAATTGAATACCCTTGAAAAATTGTCAACAAGGCACAAGCACAATCAAATGAAGTTTTTATGATGTGCAGGCATTTGCTTCTATTTATGAATTACGTCTCAATATATCTCATTTCTAATAAGGAAATTTCGAATCTGAGTAAGTTTCACATAAGTATATGACTGAAACTTGTGCAGCAGTATAAGACAGTTGCCCGAGACAGAATTCCACGATTTGAACAAAATTCCGCGATTCTTCAGAGATTCCGCCAATTTACTCGATATTGCGGCACCGCGGAATCCCAATATTGTTTACAAATATTTTGATATACCTTAGTTCCACAAGCATTTAAGACACGCTGAATATTTGGTACTATTAATTTTATCCTTTTCTACGATGCTCTCAACAGAATTATTTTTTGACATTCAATTGAGTCTATACCGCTACAACAATGAATCGCTTCAAAAGACAATGTCAGTATCGAGTTGTCGCTGGAGTACAATCCGTAAGCTGCCAACAATAGTAAAGTTCTGCTATAATTATACAAAAGTCGAATCATTCCTAGCTGGCAACCTTGGTAATACATTCAACATTCTTGTCATCTTGCATTTGGGATTTTAACTCACGTGTTAAAACACGAAGTAGTGCACACGCGTGCATGCTAATTCATGACACAAAAAAAAGATCCGGAGCCCAATCCTTAACTCGTTGCCTTCTGGCACGAGTAACAACCATCTTCAGCACATAATCCATATTCTCTTGTGTAAATATATCTAAGCCACCCCGTAAAAAGCGTCCCGTTGAGCACCAAAAACGCGAAGACTATATTTTGCCTTGTCGACGGTCGAAAGTTACAACCTGTTTTCCGTTGCCAAGGTGATTCTAATCAAACTTCCAAAGTTTGCCAATTCTAATTTCGCCCATTTCCAAACTCGAGGCATTTGGAACAGTAGAAACAGTGATTCATAGTTTGGTGTTTTTTAGGTTTTTTTAAAACCGCTCAGAAAACAAACATCAAGAGGTGAAAATATTATTTTTGTTTTGCCTATTAGATTACACTGCTAGCCGGCAATGACCGATCGAGGCTAAACAACATGTATAACAAAAAAATCATGTTCCGACTTAAGTAAAAATCTTGTCCGATTTTGAAACACGCTTAACTTTATTATTGTCTAAACTAATACTTAGAAAACTTGAAAAATTTGTCAAATGGCCGTGTACATCCTTCATACAGTCTAGTTGCACGCCGCATTCCAACGATTTTTTTTAATTGCGGCAAGAAAATTAGTATTAAAAAGGAAGTATTATAAATATAGTGGCTAATTCCTAATCTCCGAATCAGTGTAAAAATATGAATATCTCAAAACCTACGAATCTCTTTTAGAAAATAAATTGATGCAACAACAGCGCCTCCTGACGTCTCTCCCGGACTTTGATGAGTGATTGATGATTTGTCATGCAAATTCTCATACCGCAAACTCCGTACAGCAAATTTCTAATTTTATAAGAATACTGCATAATGGGCTTTACTACCCAATATGTATTTAAGAAACTCGATTATGGATGCGAGAGCTGAGGAAAAAAACTACCTTTACTTTAACAGTTTTTGTCCTTGCTTGCGTCTGAATGCCCCGGCGCTGAAATATTGCTGAGTCAGTTTCATATAATTATGTAATGGTAACAGGACTGAGTGGAGTCCAATTCGGTCTGTTATCATTACGCGTAATAAACAAAATTGGATGAGCGCGAAGCGTTTAATCACAAGTAATGATAACAGACAGAATTTGACGAACACGAAGTCCAAATACCAATTTATTATAATAATTACAATTTCTGAAAACTAAACTGAAAGATGAAATCTTGCAGATAAAAACACATTTTACTAATTTTCGTAAAATTTGTAATGGTAATGGCAATGAGTAGAGTCCATTTCTGTCTGTTATCAATACTTGTTGCCGATTCGGGTCAGAAATCCTGAAGCCAGGATTGTGATTGGTTCATTCAACTGTCCCGATAACAGGTAGCCGATAACAGAGTTTTCTTATCGGATCGTTTTCAAAGGTGATTAGGGAAAAATAGAGTTCAGAATATGGGCCAATTAGACTTGAGGAAATTGTGATTATTATGATAATACGGCAAAATAGAATTGCGTAAAACTACTGAATTGCATATAAATATCAGAAAACATGACAACAAAATCAGTTGACAGTTATATTATTTTACGCCTTTGTCAGTTGATGTTTTGAAATAGCTGAAAGAAAGAAATACTTTCAAAATTTGTCCTTCCCTTTCTCTGGCGATAGATTAAATAACAGTCTATAGAATAGCGCAGCGCAGTAATTACGTCATAATTCGGACAAACAAATCAGCTAAATAAAATCAAGTGGCGGCTGACGCAATATTTTCAACCGACCATATTAATTAAAATTCAACATTAAATTCGCTCCTTATAATTCTAAAATCGCTACTTTTTCTAAAGACATTTTTGTCAAATATGTCTCTGTTTGTCCGTGTCACGTGGTGGTAAAATTTCTATTTTAGACTTATTTTTGGTATTACTGCGCTGCGCTATTGAAATATTGCATCACTTCAGAATTTAATTAAGGCTGATCTTTAGCTCGAATTCTCTTGGAAAATCTGAAAGAAACTATAAAATATTTTACAGCAAAAATATCTGTATTACCACGAACTTCGTAAAGAACTTAGAACCTGAGTTTTATTCCTAAGGATTTCATCAGAAAATGAGATTGTTCTTAGTCACGTACACGAGTTTAGAAAGTCAAACAGAAATTAGTAATTTATGTATAGGTGTTAACACTATCAGCCTATAAATAAGGACGTAGGAAAAACTCTGTACACATTACACAGTTACAATTTACGACACATTGCACAGCTACGATTACGCTGTACGCATCAAGCATAGGAGAATAAAAATACATTCTCACTGGAATCATCTCTCGCGAGTTGCTCTACCACTACTAGCTAATTTCCCCGACCAGCATAAGTGGAGAAAGGAAAACGCCGATCATTTACACTTATCAGTTATAATAATTTATAACGGAGTTACGCAGAAATCAGGCTTGGATCGCCAATCGGTTTGCTAATATATAAAACTTTTTGGGCATAGAAGAAGCCAAAGCGATCGCCGATTGTATTCAGCTGTGACTTGCCAGAATTTGATCGAGTAAAGCTGATCAATACAAGTCTCGAAAGTGGGATGTTTTCAAAGACAAAACACTCAGTTTACCTATGGTGCGCAAGCCTAATAGAATATGGATCGGTTTGCCTGCAGTTTGCTAAAGTCGCAACTGATGAGCAACAAGTCAAGTATTTAAACCTCAATGGAGATTTCTTTGCCTCTCATGTATCGCTTACATCAGCTACAAATAATTTATGTCAGTGTTCTTCGGTTATGTGGATTGGATCGCCGATTGATTTCTAAATACAAACTTCCTGAATAACTCGAAAATTTCAAAATAGGAAGCGCTGTACCGGCTAAGTTGAAATTTAAATGAGGAAGTTTTATTGATTTAGTTATAAATATGTCTCTCATTGGAGATAAATTTGCTTTTGATGGACGAAAGAAAATTCTTTTCCAAATACCAAGTTCTGCAAACATCCCATGTATTTAATCTTGACCTGTTTAAATACAAGTTGTGATCAAAGCGAGAATAAAATTCAAACTTTCGAGAAAAAACATCACGGACACGCTGTTGTGAGAATTTATTGCGAGTGATTGCAGTCAACATTCAAACCGGAATTGCTGCGTCGTGTCGAAAGATTTTGACACAGTGTTTTTCATTGATCGCTTTGTTATAATTGTTATTTTAAAAGCAAGTATAAAGCCTTTGCAAACGCACTATACATGTATAGTCGACAATGTATGATGATCTATAACGTTGTATAGTAGCGGTGTGCAAACGTGTTATACAAGCGCTTACATTCGCTATCTAGACTACGAGCAGTCACTATTTTTCCTCTTTCGTTCGTAACGGACTGGTAAACGAGCTAAACTGAGGCCAGAACAAAAAATGGCAACGGGGTGGGGGCGGTAGAGAGTGAAAATCTCAGTTCAAATTTCAATTTCAAATTATAAATCAAAACCAACTTCTAATAAGTTCAAGCAAAGACCGCTCTGCATTTTATACCTGAAATAGTTGAATGATATCTGTTATTAATTTGAAGACGAAATACGATTTAACTCGAAAATTAACACCAGTAGACCCGCAGGCAAAGATTGCAAACTTTTTCTTAACCTATTTTAAAACATTGCAGACTCAAAAACTTTTCAAAATTTTTGAAAAAGAATTGTACATTAGTGTGTTTCAGCGCGTGCATGTGTAAACATTATAGCACTGAAAAAGACTAGTTCTACTATTCGAAATATCTGCAATTAAAAATTATTGAAAACGTCGTAGTGCCAGCCTTGCATTTTATTCTAATCGCTATATATGGAGTTGTTTACGCGCTAAAGTTTACGGGGGTACATTTTAGAAGTGATCGGTGGGAAGGGGGAGTTGTAAAATAAATCAGATGACAAGGACGAGGAGAAGGACGACGAAGACGATGATTATTATTAAGCCAGAGTATAAAAGCTTTTGAGGAATTTTGTTCTTGTTAGTTCTGCGATTTGTTTTACACTTGTTTGTAGTTAAACTAAGGGCGTCTGTACATGGAGGTGAGGTACCACGGGGGGCCGGGGTAACCCGCTTGACCGTGGTGAAAATTTACTCGTGTTTACATGAAGTTTACGGGAAGGTGAGGTACCTCACCTCTCATGTAAACACAATCAAAATAAAAAGAGAAAATGTATGACGAGCAGAGTTACCCCACCTCACCGGGTTATCCCACACCCTCGTGGTACCTCACCTCCATGTAAACAGGCCCTAAGAACAAGCAGTTCCATGCAATGCTTTCCTACAAATGCACATCCAACGGTCTGCTATTTATAAATTATTTGTTCTAACACATTTATAAGGGGGCTCAAAATGTGATCAAATGAATTTGTTACTGTTGCAAAGTCGCCTTATTTTTAATTCGTGTTCATTTTGTAAGATATTTCACTTTCCTTATAAAGTAACCAAACAGCATTGCACACAAAAGTCAATTATTCGCTTACCAACCGTAATGTTCGGTTTTGATTTCCTCGTTAATATTAAACTAATACGTGAACTGAGTTATGAAGCTACATCTGTTGGGAGCAGGTCAATTTTAGAGGGTCCATCTATGCCAGTTTTTGTTGTACAATAACTATGATTAGAGCACTGCACCGGTATCACAGAGGTCACAGGTTCGAATCCCGTTGAAGCCTGAAGTTTTTTTTTTCAAGCTTCTCTTTCGCAATT
>JAODFW021535713.1:0-13729 GCA_027575235.2 Palythoa mutuki
GATTTACTTCTGCTTCCGAAGCTTTTAGCACTTAAAACCACGCTACTTCTTCCGTGGCATCAAAAGAAAAGTGATACAAATGTTTGAATTCAAAATCATCAAAACCCAGCCCAATATGAATAATTACCTCCTAAATAATAGTCACTGCATTCCAGTGACACTTCTCACACTTAATCTTGTTTGCGGGTTTGTTATTTAAAAAATTAACATGCCCGATGGAGAAGCCATATCAAAAACTCGCACTTCGTGTTTCATCACCCGTTCCAAGCACATCGAAAACAATAAAGCCCTTAGGGCTGCGCCCCTCGGGACTTCATTATTTTCTCAGTGTTTGGAACGGGTGATGAAATACTCGTGCTCGTTTTTGATATATTACTTACCATCTGAATTTGCGGAACGAGAACAAGAAGATATTTGGGAAATGGAAAAATAAGAGAGGTGTCCTTTTTAGCGCACTACTTAAGGTTTCTTAATGACGAGGAGTTTATATTATTGTACGAATTAATTAAGGGAAAGAACACAGATATTATATTCGTTCTCTACAATATCAAAAACAAATACTCGATCTGATAATACACAGTGTCGTCAAGGTGAAACCTGTGCAACTGCGCATGCGTCTTGCAGGGTTGTCTCTTGCATCAGCCAGCGTTGTTGTACGTTGTTGTTGTACGTGAGTCTAACAATCATTCTGCTGTTCTAAAAGCAAGTTGACAAGAGAGTTGTATAAAGAAAATAATTGTAGAAGCTTAAGGCAATAGATCTTTTTCGATTGCTTCAATCGTTTCCCAATATAGTCCTCTTGGGAAATATAATCATTTGTTTCGGATGTAGTAATGAAAAAGACACGAAAGAGTGTACAAGAACCTTATTTCCCATGAGGGCTGTGCATGTTGGGCCAACATTGAAAGCATCGAATAATTAAACACTTAATGACTGCTCCCAAGAGAAACTCGCTGTTTCCCGTTGGGTCAGTCATAAATGTTTTGTTATACTCCCCAACTGAAATTCAGCAAGCTACAAATGGATTAGATGCGTATAAGCCCCGTCCACACGTATCCGGATATTTTCGAAAACGGAGATCTTTTTCTTTGTTTTAGCTTTAGATCACTGTAAACGGAAGTTTTCGAAAACGCTCTCCAGAGTGGAGATTTTTGAAAACGGAGCCTTTATCGTATTCGTGTGGACGGGCGAAACGGAGGTCTTCGAAAAACGATGACGTCATACTTGAAATCCTGTCCTTCCCGCGCATGCTCTATTGGTTACAACGCATACTCTATAGAGAGAGCTAGCATATTTACCTGGCTTTAGTGTTTTCGTGTGGAAGGGCGAATACGATTTGAAAACGCTACGTGTGGACGCGTATTGTTTTGAAAACGGAGAAAAAATCTCCGTTTTCAAAAATATCCGGATACGTGTGGATAGGGCCTTAAATAAGTCTTTAAAACTTTTCAGGGTATTTTGCTCCTTAAATTTTTGACGGCGTTCAAAGTGGCCTTTTTTGTCGATTTGGAGATTTTATTTTTTAAGGTTGCTCGATTTCCTTTTCACTTCTTACGTGAAAGCGTTTCGTTGTCTCCATTACCTAATCAGCCCTTATCAAAACGAGCAGGGTACTAGCTACGAATATTTAAAATTGTCCCTCCAGTGTACCATGCCTTTGCGTTTGAACCTCTTATATTTGGTAAACTTACTAATGTTTGGCTACTCTTTCAGATGGCTGGCCTCATTTTTCAATTCAATCGATTTTAATCATTTATACCCACTCCCCTGCTTGCTTTGATAAGGGCAAATTCTGTTTTTGAATTTCATTCAGCATGTCGGACAAAAACACGCTCACAACTTGCCGCCATTTCAAGACACTCGTCCTGATTACGTGCAAGATCAGTCAAGGTTCAAGCTGTTGTCGACTTAGGGAGTTAGTGAGTTTTGATCGCCCTAGGAGTTATACAGTATTAACGTGCATCGCGTGATTCTTTCTCCTCCAATAATAAAACTGCATTTCAGTTTGAGGTTATAACAATGTCTAATTTGCGGTAGCAGTCGTGATTCTCTCTTGAAGGGCGTAGGTAGCAATTACTCAGTCGCAATTAGAATTGATCGGTTCAGTGACTAATTAATTATAGTTACTTGAGCTATTAACATCTCCCGATTAGAGTTTGAAATATCATATCTTGAGGAGAAATTGATGCGGAGGAAATTTATTTCTGTACGATTAAAATTCTAAAACAATGTGTTGAATATTGTTTGTTTTCTCAAATTATTGCTGCTCAATCATGCAAAAATATATCAACTTTAGTTTAAGGCAAGTTTGTAAAATTTAGCTAAATCTGCGCAGCTTAACACATCATATATTACCTATAGAAGCTGCACGCCAATGGGATTGACCAATCATGCAAAAGCAAAGAAATCTTTCAATCTGCCTGATCTTTCCATGGAAACGAACAAACACGGGATAAAAAAAAATCTGCGTCGGTACGAAGTGAATAACCGAAATGCATTATGTTTTCTAACTACGGCAGTGTTTCAAAATTTCGATAAATCTCTATAGCCCATATCTCGAAACAATGATCAGAAATATTTTTGACTTCAGGTAATCACATGTATTTGAGGGGTAAGTAGAACTTGGTTGTTTTATTGTTTTCAATACAATTCCTTTATATTTTTCTCGGTTTTCAAGTTTGTTATGCCCTTTACACAATTTTGACACAGTTTAGGACAATTTTAAAGCCTACATTTTTAGGCATGACTTTAGACATATCTTTATGAGATATATCGGAGAAAACGTTCGGTTCAATATGCGAATAGATTTATTCAATACACTGCAGCATATTTATGAACAAAAAAGTTCTCATATTTGACGTTTACGAGAGAAACAAATTCAAGAAAATAATTATATTACTTAACTATTTTTCTTATCGTCAAAGAAGGAAAATTGAGGATAAAGCCGTTCTTTTTGGCTTTTCATTGACTTTTCCCATTTGAATTAGGTGAAGAATTATGCATTTAAACGAATGCTTTAATAAATAATTGTCAACAAACTTTTAGTTTTAGCATTTTTAAAAATCAATCCATTTTTCACGGGTTAAGGCTTCGATTAAAAATAAGGTAAAGTTTGGTTTCTTCAACTTTTGCTGATTGCTTTTCTTTCAATTTTAGATTTTCAACAAAGGGTTGCTTTATGTAGAACTAAAACAAATAATGAACAATTCTTTAAAGCAAAAAGGTTTTAATTGGTCGATTTTGAAATTAGTTTTGCGAGAACTCAGATTTTCTCCCGGTAGCGCTGTCTTTTCTCTGTTAACGTAATCTTATCGTCGAAAGTAAAGGTCAGATCCGAAGAAAGCAACTAACATATTCATGAACCTGAAAACAGAGCTTGTTCTTAAAATGCTAAATACGAATACACACCCAACATCAATGCGTGCGGAGTAACTGAAATTGTTGTCTGGTGTATTGTCAAACTTCAGGCTGATTTTGGTACAGGTGAAGTTTTCCCTTCTTTAGTATAATTTATCGCTCTTGGAAATGTTGTAGTTATGATCTGACGTCGGTGCTTGACGGTTTGGCACAGTAATTGAGTCATTGAAACTTCAGTAAGTTTAAGCTAGAAGTTCTAGTTAGCTTTTCTTCAGACCGTAATTATTTTATGATTAAACATATGACCGAGTAAAGATGAGAAGAGAAAAAGCGTATAGTGAACTGTTTTTACTGTTGAAAATTGATTCTAATCCTCATTTGAAAGTGAAGATTGTCTAAACCTGTCTTTAAGAGGTAAATAATGTTCCAATTTGTTATTAACTGGTTTAAACTTGCAGAACAGGAATCGATGCTTTAAATATTCCTTTATCAATTTAAAGCTTACTCTAACTTCAACCCTTTTCAGTTCTCCAGCACGAGTTTTCAATAGTTAATTTGTTATCAAGCTTGAAAAAATTGCCAAATTTTGAATTTCATCGTATACAACACATATTTTCTGAATCTATACATTTCGATACGAACAAAATGGGTTGCGCTTTATTATAGGATTTCAACTAACGGCTCAAAAGTTGATACAGTCTTGCCTTGTTTTATCTGAAAACTGTGTTTAGCAAGATAGGGGTTTTATTATGTGGTTAAGAAAGTATGTGATCTAATTTTATTGGAAGTTGATTCCAGTTGTCATTATTGCAGTTGAACAAGAAGGTTATCGTAGAACATTTCTCCAAAAAGGCAAATAATGCGTCACTTTGTCGGATAACAAATTACCAAACTTGCAAATGCTTCAAACGTTCATTATATATAACTTACTTAAACTCAAAGCTTTTTAAATATGTGGCTTTGAAATAAGCTAGAAGATTTTAAATGTAAAAAAGTATCTTCCTATATTCGTTCTGGCTATGAGAGTGTTATTCTCACTAAGCCGATGCCTTGTAAGGTAAATAACAAAGCTGTGATTGCAAATGAATTTGAGATTGCAGGTGCATATGACGTATCATTTACCTTTTCCCAGTTTTGGAGGCATCATCGATGAATCAACAAACGATATAAAGGAAAACTTCATTAAAATTTCTTTGTCATTATTGGAGGACCACTTCATCTAGTTTGTTGTTCGTATACAGCTTAAAATTTTGCATCAAAGACTCGGGCAAAATCTTGACTCAAAAGTGTTGCGCTCAAAAGAATAGAAATACTTTCTATCAATTTTTAATGATTTTGTGAAGTAGAAATAAAGAAAGGTCGATTGTTTAATCTTTATGATGTCTTATAGTTATTATTGAAGAAGAGCTTTCAATTTCGGAAGCAAAATTGCAAATTTGAGAACTTATTATTGCGTTTTCAAAATGAGGGGTACTTAGACAAATTATTGGTTGAGAGGAAAACTTAATGTTACAAAATATTTGAATATAGATTTTTGTGTTTGACAAAAGATGACCTATTATAAGCATGTCCTTTCAAACTGTGTAAAATATTTAGCTACTTATTGAAGTTCAGTACACTTTTGAATTCATTTTCAAGCCGTTCTGAACAAAAATAAACCATATTGAGTATCAACATGATTTTTCTTGATGCTTAGTGATGTTATATATACGTTTCCTCGAAATAGGTATCGCAAAAAATTTATTTTGTAAAAGTCTCAAAAAAATAGTAAAAGCATAACAAATACAATAAATACAAGACTGACTTACCTTTTTTAGTATCTACATTAATGAACAAAACCTCTGACACCCATTGAACAACGTTTTATTCCAACAGAACCGTAAAGAATTATGGACGATGCGGGAGAGCAAACAGAGATTACAGCTACTATCAAAAGTGAAGATGCAGAGAAAATTTCAGTCGAGGATAAAACTGAGGGTAAAAATGATTTGAGAGATAAACAAGGAAGAGAAGAAATAACAGCCAAAGTTGACAGGAAATCTGGTAAAATAGCTGAAAGAATTAAAAAGGAGATAAACTCGACGCCTACTTACAACGAAGTCAAGGCTGAAACATCAGGTGATGTAAAAGAACAAAAAACTATTGACTCTAGCATTAAAGATAACGAAGGAAAAAAAGAAGATGAAAAGAAAATGAAGAAAACAAGAACCGTTATCAAGAAACAAAAGGAAAGCGACATAAATGAGCAACCCAAAAGATGTAATGATCCTGAAGAACAAAACAGAATCGAAGAAAGTGAAGATGATTCTGAAAGCTGGAGGAACATCGTATGTTTTTTTTGTTTAGGGATTGTAACATTCTTGCATAAAGAAACCAGCTTAACAGCAGCTCAAGACATTCTGACGGGAAGTGACATTCCCACATCAACATTTCTCATTGTCAGCAACGTTCCTCTGATGGCTGTTAAAGTGACACTGCCTTGGTTTATGCAACGAATTCCTTATCCAATCAGAATTACCACTGCTGCAGTCATCTTGTCGCTTGCTTATCTCCTAGTAGGACTGGGAACAAGTGTGACGCTCAGGCTCCTGGGAGTGGCTTTCGGCTCAACTATGCACCCGGTGGCCGAAGTTACGATTCTGTCCTTGACACCGCATTTCAGTAGAGTTACAATGCTTGCTTTTAGCTCAGGACTGGGAGTTTCTTCTTTTCTGGCAAGTGGAGTTTATACAGGTACGCCACACTTTTCAATGATAAAATTTCACGCTTTCTTATATCAAATTGAATTAATTGTGTGCATGTCTTAATATTCTGACTTAAATTTCGGGGAGATTTGAACCCGGGACCTCGTGGTTAGATGGCAGAGATCTTACCACTGCGCCAACCCTGACGCCTTTTATTTGGAGCTTAATGTTTTACCTTTTTTTAATAGGGCTAACAGTATGGACTTGCGTTTCTCCTCAAATGGTGATCTTGTTTATGGCACCCTGGCCTCTACTGCTGATACCTTTGAGCTCCATGTTAGAAGGACCTTCGACTAAAGGAGATTATCGGTTACTTCCTGAAGAAGAAGACCAAAAAGAAACAAGCGGATTGAAGTACATCTCCTCTCCGTTACCGATGCATGAGAAAAAACACATCGTTTCTCAAACATGGCATCTAACAGTCTCAATCGTCGTAAACTATTTCTGTCAGTACTTGGTTATGAAAAGCATAATCACCACTCGAGCATTCGAAGGTTCACATATCCTTCCAAGAGATCATTTCCAGTGGTACTCCTTGGCCTACAGAGGGTCCAAGTTCTTAGGTCGCTCCTACCTCGCTCTCTTTATGTTCTGTCCTCACAGTCGTTTGCAAGACCGGCTTCGGACAGAGATGGTAGAAATATTCGCCATTTTGGGTCTTTTACAGCTACTGGTATTTTTGCTAGATTCCTTGCTACATTTCATTCCCAACATTGAAATACTAATTTTTCTATGCTTCTTTCAAGGATTTTGTAGTGGAGCAATTTATTCAAATGCTGGCTATGCAGTGTTTCGTCTGTTTGGAAATCAACCAAAACAAAATATAGAATTTGCCTTAGGTTTAGTGGTATCTGGGACAAGTGTTGGCGTTTTGGCAGCAGGATTTGGTGGACTGATTGTGGAACCGTACATTAAAACCCATTGTCTACATGTTTTACAACTGGGAGAATACTGCTTTACTCGGCCAGAGAATGCAACGTCTTGGACTCATAACATACACTGTCACTAATTACCATCGATCTAATTCTCTAGATACTGAAATTCTTGACCGTACTGAAATGCATTGCGTTCACATCATTCTCATGTAATCCCAGTTGCGTTGTGCTGGCCACGTTGCTCGAATGCCAGACCGCACCAGCCTCCAAAAAGTCTATTTTATGGGGAATTAGAACATGAAAAACGCTCCCGGGGCGGTCAAAGGAAACGTTTCAAAGACATCCTGAATGGAGTTCTGTCACGTGGCACCGTGACCACGAGGCGATCCTTTGTGTCGAGGTTATTGTTTGCAGTCGATATGGTAAGACGCACCGATCAATTTTGCCTCTTTTTGTCTTAGGCTGTTGTAAAGGCAGGTTGGTCCTCTGCACTGACCGAGGCTTAGTCTCGACGGCTTTGCCCAGGTCAAGGCAGAGGCCAACAGAACAGTAAATAAAATCTGTGATATTCCCCCGTCACAGTATTCTTGATGTAGTTGCATTGCATCTTGCTTTTTGTTGTTCACTCTCATGACCTCTGTCTTCCCGATGTTGATTTGAAGGCCAGTCTTTTCCGCTTCTTCTGCAACACCTGGCCAAACTTACTGACCGGGGCAAGGCGATATCACATGGTATTAAGGTTAACAACTTAATCTCCTCCTGTTCGATTTGATTTAAGTTTATTTTTATAACTGCACTAAGGTTTTAAAGCATAGTTCCCTAGGCTGCTGTACATTCGCAAGGATCTTCACATTTTTCATCAAAAATGAAACAGAAATTTATTTACTCAGTGTTTCGATGACTTTATTGCGCCATCAAGGAATGAATACATGAATACAATTTACAATTCGAGTTAAAACTCGTAGTTAACGTTCTATAATTACAAAATACAAGAACGAAGTTCATTTAATCCTTTTAGTGTAAATTATTCTCCCGGATAATCGTATTACCTAAATTAACTGATTACTAAATTAGTAGCATTGCCACTACCAACCACAAGTGTTCATGTCGAATTTGTTTCAGAACACGAATGATAAGGCTCTACTTTGTGGTATATCTTCTTCAGATACATTTGTTATTTCACGTAACAAAATAAGCCAGAGGTTGGGGCTCGGGCTAGGGCTGGCGCTGTCCCCTCGTTCTCTTAGTAATTGCCCTGTAAGTAAATCAAACTTCCTTATGGGTCAGGTGCTTTCATATATTACGTTCACATTTCTTATGGGGGAGAGGTAGGGTTTTATCCGAACAGCCACGACACCCACAGACACAAATTTTAGATCAATGAACACAAAATTTGTTAGTGTCTTGAATCAATGGGATATTCTAAAGCAAATATAATAGAAGCAAGTCTGTATACACTTGGTAAATTTACACGCCGGTGTTTGGGACGTGTTCCTTCAAAGCGACCAAATCTTGCGAGTTGTCGCCGATGACATCTGAGCTACAAAAACTGTAGAGAACTCAAACTTGGATTTTCCAAAGAAAAAGGTTATAATTTTTCCTTACTAGCTAGGGCGTAGGTTAAACAAAATCAAGGACAGAGTACTAAAAAGAAGGAAAAACCGATGATCATCATTTCCTGTGGAAGGTCCCAGACATCATGTTCATTTTGCGCTGAATAATGCCAATAAACCAAAATGGTGTGGTTTTTCATGACGGACCCTGGACGTCTACAATCTCGTACCTCGGTGTTTCGACGATTTCGTGGCGCCATTTTGAATACTCAGAATACAAGTGCTAGTTCAAAACTCGTAGTTAGTCCTCTACAACTACAAAATACAAGAGCATTCTAATAAATAAACTAAAATATTTTTACAATAACGACATATAATAGCATATAATATAAGAAACATAAAATGTTCTAAAGAAACAAAACTGAACTATCTATTCCTTCTTCATTTCCATGCGTTCATTACCGCTTGATACATAGTGGTTGGTTCATCGATGTCTTTTTCTAACAATGAACACAAATTGGAAGGCAACAACGTTCCTCGGAAATATCTCATCTCTTCGCGCTCAGCCTTAGGGAACCAAGCTTTCCGTCTGTCTACAAGCTCGTACCTTCGGACTCTGGATTGTCCTTCTTCTCCGACAGGTCCGCTTTTCCCAAGGTCGTCTTCTTCTAGTCTTTTTAAAAATTCTGACATGTTTTGAACCTCCATATTTGAGACAGGAGTTTCCTCGCCCTTGTCGTTGTGGCCACTGTTTTCTACCATCCATGGAAGATCTAACATCCGTTCGATATCCCGTTTTAGCTGAAAGCACTGCAAACTTGTAGAAAACTCGTCTCTCAAGTCAGATAGTGGCCGGTTGTTCCCAAATGCGTTCTCCATTCCGCTGTTATTTTGCTGGTTTTCTTTGGAACTCTCGTTAGACGTTTTTTTGCTCGTATTCTGTGCCTCTGACACTTTTGTGAAGAAATGTTTTACAAGTCGTCTTATTTTTTTCATGGCAATATTTACCGGTTAATTGACTTGTAGACTGTCAGTTTGCTCCTTATCCTTACAGCCTTATTATTATATTATTTACCAAAACTGCCCTATTTAAACGTCACTTTCTGCACTTGTTTGTGTTCTGTTAATTAAGTCTTTGCCCATGCTTCTAACTTCATATTTACTTAAGTAACACAAGGTAGCCCAATTGTAACAATAGCAGTTCATTCACTATTTGTGTTAAACATCTTAAACATGAAACATCGTGGTATTGAGTCTTTTCTGACAGTCAAAATGGAATTAAAGGGAAGTTTTTTCTAACTGAAGGGCGGTAACTTCATTATTAAATTGTTAGTTTATGATGAGTGATGACGACAGTAAGTAATTAATCTAATTAAGGACTGCGTTAGCCTCCTCGCAGACGTTTTCTGTGTCAGTCCTTCCCAGCTCCCTTAGGCGTGTATTCCAAATGAAGTAATTGTGAGCCAAATCTTTATTACTGTTCGGCTAAAAATATTCCTGCCGATAGCGGGGAATTTGAGCTCAGTATAAAAACTCAGCCCGCTCAACCGAGCAAGCCCGTTCCATACAACCATGACCTGGCAATGGTTACCCTCAAAACACTCCAATGTAATTCCCACCTAACTGTTAAGACTCAGGTGTCTCGTGTTGAAAAATTATGTTTTTAAAACTGGCAAAAACCATAAATGTACCAACGGATGCAGCATAGCTAAAATCCATTTACGAGCCAAAGTTTGCCCATTGGAGCCGGTGCTTATCTCCGGTTTCTGTAGTGCCAAGCGGATGAGAGTCATTTTAACTCCCCCTGGACGGGACACTAATTCGTCGCAGGTTAGCCCCCAGTTGAAGCTGGTACTTATGCCAACCATGCCGCCATGGGATGCAACATAAGGAGCCAGTAAAGTCTGGTCTTGTCTTGTTGGTTGTTGTTGTTGTTGTTGTCCATGCTCCAATACTCTCCGCGTCCATATAAAAAAGCTTATTAGAATAAACTCTTTTACAAAGCCCGACTAACCGTACTTACACAGAAAGTACTTGTATACCTGAATCAGTTGCCTTAAGTTATGTCACAATTATCAAAACATAAAAAATTCCGCCGTTGCAGCGCAACGCGGCAACAATTCTCTGTATGTACTGTAACCTGAGCGGTTACTGTAGTTGGTAGCTTTTGATCACGTTTGAAATTACATTTTTTGTCAGTGTTTTTATACCTAGCGACGGTACGTGAGAAAACTAGTTTCTTATTCTTTCCATAAACTTGAAGAGGAACTCGAAAGCGAAATATCACTATTCGGCGCACAACGTACTTTGCGCTTGTGCGTCCCCACTTGGGCTACGCTACGCGACCTAGGTGTGGGCCCCTCAAGCGAAAATCTTGTTAGGCAGTAAGAGAGAGTGCAGCGACGTACGACCAAGTTCATACTCAGGTTACCCTTTGCCTGTGATATATCTTACAGAGACAGGTTAATTAAGCTCAATATATTACCACTGTTTACTGGTACGAATACCTAAATCTACGCGATTTTCCCCGTGCTACTAGATCAAGTAATTCTGGACACCTAAAGTTTCTCGCTCACAAATGCAAGACTGTTACTTTTCAGAAGTCTTTTAGGTAGAGCAACACGGATATGGAACTTTCTTGATGACTTATTGGACCTAAATGCTTCAAATCTTCGCACTTTAAAATGCACTTTACTTAATAAATATTATTTTTGCGCTGTTATACTGACATTTGATCCTGACGACCCATGAACCTGGAAAACAATCTGCTAGTCATAACGAGCCAGAGAGGCCGGATTTATGTGTGCAGAGGTGTCCTTACGGTCTTAATAAGACCCTAAGGAACAGCAGGATTCGCTTTTTCGCATACTTTCGGGGATTGAAACTATCTCTAGGTGCGAGATAGTAATTAAGAGCGCAGCAAAATGTAACACGTTAAATGTAACTTAGCTATCAACGCTTGTTGTCGCTGACACAACTTTGATTTTAATCATGTTTTAGCAAATCGCTACTAAAACAATTACGGGCAAAGAAAATTTTTGGCCTCGAGTTCTTTGAACTATAACTTCCGCACATGTCATTTCGAATTAACTCACAACCACTGTATGTGCAATACGACTGTGTTTAGCTCTTTTAAACTGTCTTTATTATATAAGAAGCTGCATAAAACGCTAATAACTTTAAAAACTTTAATTCGATAAATTGTTTATGTGCATTTTATAATTAAAGGCTCGTAGTTAAAAGTGAATGACCATATCAAAACAAGCGTAAATGCTTACGTATATTATATTTCAAACACTTTACGAAAAAAACTATGAAATTAAAGGAGTTCGGACAGAATCACATCAAACGGAACGGGAAATACCGAAACATTATAATTTGCATTTTAACTTCAAGCTTCTGAATATGAAAGATATTGCAGACATTAAAACATTCTCTTTGTATAAGAAAACTGCCAAGAGTTAACATTGTAAATACACTCTTAAACGTATTAAAACAATTGAAGATAAAGTTGATTTATTGATGACATGTTTTATTTTAAAACTAGTTGTAGCTCTCGCTAAGTGCCAACGAGCCCAAAACACAAGTTGCCTTGCATGCGAACACTTTGTTAACGGACTCTTAAGAAAATGTTGCTCATGACGAAAAATGTAATACCAATTTTAAAAACAAGACGCTTTTGAAAAGTGTACAATGGCTTACTATGAGAAGCTTAGTGCGCGAAAAAAAATCAGTAGGAGGTGTGAAATGATGCCGAGATCTGTCAGTTCAAGCTGAATTGCATCAATTATCACCGAAACGGAAGCCGGACCATTGGAGGACAATAGACGCACCATAATTGGTGGCCTCTTTGGCATTACGTCACAAAATCTTACATTACTTACATCTCTCCGAGATCACTCGAGATTTTTTCAGCCTATATCAATACCTCGCACGGCTCTATAATGCTGCCGCCTCGCCAGCGTCGCGTCTTCGCTCGGCTGGTTCGTTGGCAATTAGTTTCCGACCGACCACCCGCGTTACGTACCTGAGGGATATTGCGGGAAATAGATGTAGGTGTAGATGGAGTGATTTAATAGAAACCGTGGCATTCGCGACGAGAGCGACTCTATAGCGATGCAGACGTTAGAATCGCTCATTTTCTATTTCAGAGACCAGGGCCATAGGAGTTTCGCGACGGGAGCAACGCGAGTGATTTATGGAAAACGGGTGTTTAAAATCCGTTGCCATGGGAATGATTGTAGTGACTAAATGCATCCCCCAAATCACTGCACCGTTTACTAGACCCAGATCACCTCGGCCATGAGTCACTTCACTTGCTATCGCATGCAGCATTGTATGAAAATCAACGCGTCGCTCTATTTGCAAGAGAAATATTTGGGGTGATGGGAGAAACGGGAGCTATTAATGGAAACAGGGCTTGTAGCCGGCTGTCAGACCGCATGCGACTAGCCAAAAGATATCGGATATAACCATGACTTGTTTTCAGTTCCGCAGGAACTACACTTGATATTGATTACTTTCGTCATAGCATAATATTCACAAGATAATCATGCACGACAATATGGCACGTGATCAGCTATTTTTGATTTATGAGGCTTCCTCAAACGTGAACCAGTGGAAATCTGCTGCGAGAGCAGTGCTTACAAAGTATTGTGGTCGTGGTTCTTTTATTCTATTGTTTGCCTGGCACTTGAATCTTGTAAACAAACGAAAGTTTCGGCTAGTTTAAGCACCCTCTCTGCCAATTTTGGAGGATTTAACAGATTCTTGCAAAGTATACCGTGATAACTGAAATTATGGGTCGTGAATCATAAACAGGCTTGTGTCATTTCAAAGCAGCAGTGAGTTGAAGCTAAAGTTGGTGATTGAGTTAACATGGAAGTCGATCAAGAAACGATGCGTGATTGATGGAATACAAAACTGCGTTACATGATGCCGTGACAACCCGGCCTTGTCCGGATCCCTTCGTGTCTCTTTGGGCCCGACAGCCTCGTTTCGGCGTATTTTCATGCAGAAACCGCTGTACCGCAAGAATGATTTGCGGAACTGAAACAACATCTATTACTCAAGTTACAAAGTATTGTGGTCGTGGTTCTTTTATTCTGTTGCTTTGCCTGCTACTGGAATCTTGTAAACAAACGAAAGTTTCGGGTAGTTTAAGCACCCTCTCCGCCAATTTTGGAGGATTTAACAGATT
>JAODFW021536691.1:0-13727 GCA_027575235.2 Palythoa mutuki
ATGGGCCACTAAGGCTTGTAAAAGGATTTAGCTATCAATAATACATTGTATTATTGTTAGCTAAATCCTTTTACAAGCCAAAGTGGCCAATTGAAGCCAGTGCTTATCTCCAGTTTCTGTAGTGTTAAGTGAATGAGAGTCATTGACTCCCCCTGGATGGGACACTAATCCATCATAGGTTCGCCTCGAGCAGAAGCTGGTACTCATTTTACCAACCTCAGGAGCATGGAAATAAAGCTGAGTCAACTTTGGCAGAAAAGAAGGTTACACAAATGTTCAACACTTGGCTGAGCTGGGATTTGAACATGGGACCTTGTGGTTAGAAGTCAGAGATCTTACCACTGCGTCAACCATGCCACCTTGCCGATTTGGCATTTAATTTGTCTTTAATCTTCTATACAGTTGAACCTTGATTATCCAATATTCTTCTTGGGACCAGACCAAATAGCCTTAATAATTGAGAGTCCGGATAACCAAAAATATAAATATTAATGAGGTAAAACAGTAACACAAGTAAATAAACGAACAAGTGAGATGCTACTAAACCCTTTGCTGAAAGGTTTTAAGCAAATATATTTAGAATAAAGATAATCCCCACCTTATTAGTGATTATCAAAATAAAAGAAAGTAAATTATACGTGATTGGTTAATAAACTGACAGAGCCACATCAATTACTGAGGAACAAGCTCGAAGTGCCCTGCTCAACTTTGTTGGTGAGCATTGTTGCTATGGCAAAGGGGCAGCAAGGGACATGGAGTTTACAGGCATTCAGCCATCAAGTGCCTACCATGTAAGTAACATGATAATATCTAAACTAGTTATAGCTTTTGCCAAGTGCCAAAAAATACAAAACACAGTAAATTCTCACGTTGCAAACGCTTCGCTGTTACAGACTCTTGCCCATAAATAGAAACAAAAAAAGATGAAAATTAATACAAAATTAACAAGCTAGCTAAATCCATTTACGAGCCTACAGTAAGTGGCCCATTGGAGCCGGTGCTTTTCTCTGGTTTCTGTAATGTTAAGTGGATGAGAGTCATTGACTGCCCCTGGACGGGACACTAATCCATCACAGGTTAGCCCCCAGCAGAAGCTGGTACTCATTTTACCGACATTGGGAGGATGGAAAGCTGAGTCAACTTTGGCGGAAAAGAAGGTCACACAAATGTTCAACACTCGGCTGAGCTGTGGTTTGAACCTGAGACCTTGTGGTTAAAAGGCAGAAATCTTACCACTGTGACAACCACGCTGCCGTTATTAATACTCTATGATTTATTGGTCTTATGTTTTGTTTAAGGTGTTGGAGGCAACCTAGTTGCAGTGCAAGCAAGCAGACTGTCAACTTCCTTGCACACTGCAGGCAAGCCTGGCAAGTTGCCTAATGGTTTTAAGTATGGAGGCTGTATCAACACTTTTTGTGGAAAAGGTACGTGTAAATAGAGAATAATACATAATCCCGCGGATTTACTATGGATTTATTTTTGAGTGTTCAAATAGAGATGATACGAGTGATCGCTACGCTCAGCTGCGAGATATCAGGTCTGGCAGAAGCTTAAGTTGATTGGGGGAGACATGGGGCTCACTGACTTAAAAAATGCAGGAGTTTTACAGGGTAGAAAATATATTTTCCAGGACCCAACCACGCCATTAAAAAAATCGTGCGGTTCTTTAGCTTTCCGGTTGAAGTAAAACGGGACCGAAATGACCAAGATCCCCAGAAAAAAAATTCCTGAAATTGAGTCTACACTGATAAAATGCAAAAAGTACAATCGTGAGTCAAATGCTTCTGCAGGTTTCGGGTTTGTCTATAAAACTGTTGAAAATTTTTCCACAAAATTACAGGAGTTTTCCAGGAGTACGGGGAAATTATCTGCTTTCCAGGAATTCCAGGAGTAGTGAGCACCATGGGGAGACGAGTGAAAAGATTTTAACAAGCGCAGAAGGCTTCCCCTGGAAATTTTGACAAACTACACTCTCTGAAATCCCTGTTCTGCATATTCTGGCCCTAATTTTGAGTAAGTTTTTATGGCTCTGGATATTTTTTTTTCGGCGACGTCTGCAATTGTAAATCTTGTTGGATGTGAACATCACTAATCTAGAAAGTTAAAAAAAATAAGCTGCATTATGGCTGCGAAAGTGAAAAAATGTGTCTGAGAACTTGCATAAAACCGTCAGCTGGGGCTGTGGAGCAAGCAACCATTATTGATCATACCTTTAAAGTAAGAACTTCGAACAGACGTCCTAGCCAGGTATCTCTCGCTGAAAAAAAATATCCCTGAGAATTGGGGTGGGGAGGGAGTGTGATGATACATTCCCTGCCTCCTCCCCCTTTGCTTCGCCGGCCTTGGATGTTTAATTTGAACACGACAAAATAATTTCATATGGTAGTGTTTCATACAATTACACCTCCAGAGAATAAAAAAATGAGTATGCAAAGCTCAACTGCAGGAAGCAAAACTGGGTAAAATTTTACACTAACGCTACGGAAAGAGAAATTTATCAAGATCATCAGAATGTCGGACGAGTAATATTTATCATTTAAAGAAAATAAAATCTTGTCTGGTTTACGACAGGACGCTGTACCAAAATTTACCATAGCAGGCTCGCAGGCTTCGCTCAGTAATTTTAACATGGTCAATATTTTCACTCGAAAAGATAATAATATTTATGCTCCATTAGTCTGGTTGCCTATGATAGCCTGTCAACTTCTCATCTTCCCTTAGAGATATTTTCGTAATCTGCTATGTTTGCTATGGCCATCAAAAATCAGAAGAGGTGTAAAACTCTCGCGAACCAACATTAATCCTCTCAGCCCCAGGCAATTTATCAGCATCTAATTTCTCCTTACATAACTCAAGCAAATTAATACAGCTGGTAATGATAAATAACGAATTGATTAAGTGAAATAAGCCGTGGAAGTTCAAAAGCCAAAGTGAAATTTCAGTATTTACACAATATGTAGTGCTTTGTCCGATTGAACGGGGGTGAAATTCTTTATTAGCTGGCCATCATCTTGGATTTGATCCCACCTCGCAAAAGATCGCGATATCTTTCGTTTAATTGCTTTGTGTACTGCGTCATTCTTATTCAAGGCCTGTTCGGGTGCACCTCAATGTTGTGTCACAAGACCCACATACAGTATTGCATCAATGATGTAGCTTCAAATGTTTATTGCTGCATGATTGAACATTCGTTGTGTCAGCAGCGAAGCTAGTAATTTTAAAGTAATCACGACAACTCTTAACCTTGGCGGTTTATCGGTCAAACATGATTGGGCGTACCTACACCACCAGTGACTGTGTAAATGCACAGTAATTGAAAGTTTATCTAAATAGCTTATGAGCACGTGCAGATGTATACTCGGCTTTTTTTACAACAACCAATAAATTTTGCCGAGCCTCGTTGTTCTTGAATTTTTGGCGATTTCAGCCTCAATTTGTTCTTAATTTGTTTTTATTTCTGTGAGCGGTTCTTAATGAAAAAAAAAACCAAAACAAAATAACACAAGGTATTGGAAATTGAAACTCCTTGCGCCACTCACACATGTATTGTACGGCTGTATTTAGAGGCGAACTTACTTCATTGTTTGTTGATCAGTCTTTACAGTGAATCTTTTTATGTTTTATGGTGTATCGCTAAGTTTTAGTCAATTTTCTTCCACAAAAACTTATCTGGTAATCAAGCCTCAGCCTGAGCTTGTTCTTAAATTTTGGTAAATTTGAGCCTCGTTGTACTTATAAAAAAGCGTGTATTACAAGGAAAAACAAAAACTGTACTTGGACCAAACTGTTAAACATTTCGAGACACGTATACAAAAACACTTCTTTGGACACCTAAATGCGTCGAGTGCCTTGAGGCCTCCTCGGTAGAGTGCTTCGAGATTCTGGACACGGCTCAGACATAATACCAAGTTAGGCTTAACCCTTTCAGCCCCAGCCAATTTATCAAAATCTAACTTCTCCTTACATTACTCAAACAAAATAATTTAACTGGTAATGAGAAATAAGGGATTGATCAACTGGAATAAGCTGTGGAAGTTCAAAAGCCAAACTCTCCCAAAGTGTTTATATAGAAAGTATGGAGCTCAGTTGGGAGAATTTACCAACACATCATTTGTCATGTTTGGGGCTTAAAGGGCTATAGAAACACCACTGCAGCATCCAATTTTATAACATATATATCTTGTTCAAAGACAAAACAAAATATTATGGCCAAGTTTATACTGGTATATTTGGTTAACCACATACTACACATGCATGTACACTGTAGGGTGAACTAAATTATTATAACTTCACCCAACAGATGATTGGCAAGCTGTTATTCCATCTGTAATGCAGATTCTGTCAACTGGACTTCAATCACATTTACAGCCAGAAACCATCAAGATTTATCTGTCAGCACCAAGAGACATGGAAAAGGAAGTGGAGATAATGATGAAGGTATATATATGTCAGAATAGGACAACTAAATTTGCCATGAACATCTGCTGACCTATGCTACTACAGTACTACAACTGCTACACTGCTATTGCGAATACTGCTATTACTAATGTTGCTACTACTGCAGCTACTCGTGCTGCAGCTGCTATTGCTGCAGCTACACTACTACTACTACTACTACTACTACTACTACTACTACTGCTGCTGCTACTGAGCACTACAACTGCTATTACTAATGCTACTACTATTACAGGTATATTGCTGCTACTACTACTACTGCTAATGCTGTTATACTAATTATGATGGTAGTGGGTCCTGTTGAACCATTGTTATAAATATATCAATGAAATAACTTAAAAGGAAAGAAACGCAGCCTAAGAGGTTCCTTGCCAAATCTGTTCATGAACAATTCATTGGAAGACAAGTGCAGAGAAGAAAGATATGAGAGAACTTGGGAATGGCTTAGAATTCTAGAAAAATTATAGGGGAAAATTAAACAAGGTTTACCTGTAAGTCACAGTTTGATCATAATTCTGTGAGTTATCAGCTGGGAGTGTAGGATGTGATACAAGAGAGCACACTGTAATGCATCACTCAGGTTTTAGAGTGCCCAATAATTACCTCAGTGACTATACCAACAGTACCCAAATAATAAGGTGGGAAAGAAAAAGGGTGGGTCTAGATCTTGTGTACCCTCCCTACACTAGAGCTCCCTGCTGATGACTTATAGAATTACAATCAACCTTTGACTTGCAGTTAAGTCTAGTATAATTTTCAATTCTACTTTTAAGATTTTAGAGCAGTCATTGAGGCATTATTGGTTAAGGTTTAGAAAACGAATATGATATATATTATATGTAACAAAAAAATACTAGTATTAATAAGGGTGATACTACCCTAAAAAAACTGAGAAAACTGAGAACAAATTTGCCAAAAAAACGATTTCATTTGTGGGCAACCTTCACTGGAAAGCAATTGTATTTGCTCTGATTTTACAGAGTTTTAATGAAAAAAGACAATTGTCGATCTATATGCAGTCTCCTTTTGGGCATTGTCTTGCTCTGTTTGCCACTGTAATGTTAATAACTAAAGTATTTACTTTAACAACTAAAGCTATGGATTACAGCACTGAAATAAGTAGAAAAAGTAATTAAAAACATTTTTCCTGGTCAGCAAAAATTATGAGAAACCATTTATTAAACATTGTGATACTCTCTCTAAAACAATGTGTCAAAATACAGCAAATAAGAAAACACGAAAAAGCAGGACTAGACTGAATTACTTCCCAGGCCTTCCTGGGATTATTGGAATGCCTAGTTCCATATTAGTTGAACTCAATTTTGAAGCTTCTCCACAAGGAAATTTGCATGTGGAAACTATAAAAATGTATGAAAAATACAATTCCTCGTACAGAAGCTATTATACAATTTTACTGATACTTTATTATTATATATAAACCTAGTTTTAAAATTAAGCTCGCTATAATATTGCTTTTAGAAGTTAAATTGTGTCATTCAGTATGTTTAGTTTCTTTCTTTATTTAATGTCTTGTAGGTACATGTTCCCGTTCTGCAACGGATGTGTGAAAAGCAAAGAAAATTCCTTTCTTGTATCCACTTCAGTGATTCAGAATCATCCAGTCAGGTAAAAATGTAGTATACAGTACAGCCTTCAATATATTCATTTATTATATGATACGTTCACAAAACCATGTACAATAACCCCAATAGACAATGATGAATATCACACAATATTGGACACTTTGAGACCCGCTTTGACCAGTTTACGTGGCGAAAATCCGTTTCCAGGTTTTCACGTTTTTACAGAAAATTGAACTTTGCAAAAACGTCTGAAAGCGATCAGTTAGTTTTTCCTTACGGCAATCATAAAAAAGATGCTTTCCTAGTTTTGACGTGTTCCCAGACATGTTGGAGAGTGACTGTTCAAGTTTGAAAATTGATAACAACGTGTCAATTAATCAAATGAGTTAGATAGAGTGGATAATTTCTGCTACAGTATTTGGGTGACAGCATAAATGGTGAAGGGGATAGTGAACTGGCTGTGACAAGGAGAGTAGGTCTGGGTTGGAAGGCTTTTAAAACTATGTCTTCTATGTTGTGTGGGAAAAGGTACACTTGAAGAAGAATCTACAGAACATGTGTAAGACCTGTCATGACATACAGATCGGAAACGTAGGTGGTAAGATCAGTAGGAGTATATATTATTTTGAGAAGAGTGGAAAGACATATGGTTCAAAAGATGTGTGGTGTGAAGCTGGCTAATAGAATTAAACATAATAGAGTTGATGGAAAGATTAGGACTGAAGGATTCAATTGTTGAAACTGTTAGGCAAGGAAGCTTGAGATGGTTGGGTCATGTGTTGAGAAAGTGTGACGACGAGTGTGTGAAACAAACAGGCATGAAACTTTGAGGTTGAAGGCAGAAGAAGAAGAGGAAGACCAAAGTTGAGTTGGAAAAGAATGATGGAGAAGGAATGTCGTAAAGTTGTTGTGAACTTTGAGGATTCAAATGAGTGGTGTGGAAAAGTTGCACCAAGTCATGGAAGGAAAGTCAGTCACCCCTTGAAAAAGGGAAAAATCCTGACTTAAATAAAATTAGGATGATGATGATGATTGCGATCAGTGTTTTGCATATCGTTTTTGGTTTTAGAAGGAGTTTGTATGTGATCCATTTAGATTAATTTGATCTCACAAAGAAATGAAGGGAATTCCTTTCATTCATTTACATGATCTAATTAAAATGCTTAAAACTGCATATTTAAATAGGTTTCACAAAGCATTTGTAAATATGGGAGAACTTTTTGTTTCCTCTTTTGTCCAGTTTTGAATGCGATAGTTCCAATGAGCCTTTGTATCAAACTGTAGTGATAAGGGGATGAGAGGCTTGATTTCCCCTTCAATACAGACTAGTCCATTTTAAATTAGTCCCAAACAGGAACTGGTACTCATTTTCTTGACCTCATAAGCATGATAAGCTGCGTCAACTATGATAAAAAAGGTCGCACAAAATATGTTCAACAGCAAGCAGAGCTGGGATTAGAACCCAGGGCCTTGTGGTTGAAAGGCAGAGATCTTATCACTGTACCAACCACATCACCTTAGTTTCTGTATCCTTTCAAGAGTAAAGTCACAACTTGCTTAGTTTCTCTGTCTTCCTTTCTTTTCTAAATACTGAAAATGGTCAATACAAATCTAGAATTTCAGAATCCATTTCCATTTCACTTGCTTAGTTTCTCTGGTCAATGGAAGATGCTTTTGTCTTCCTTTCTTTCCTAAATACTGAAAATTGTCAATATAAATCTAGAATTTTAGAATCCATTTCCATTTCACTTGCTTAATTTCTCTGGTCAACGGAAGATGCTTTTGTCTTCCTTTCTTTCCTAAATACTGAAAATTGTCAATTAAATCTAGAATTTTAGAATCCATTTCCGTACAGTTATTAAAGGCAGTAGAAGTGATTCTGCTTTTGTAGCAAAGTGTTATCTTAAAGCAACACGAATATGTTGTTTGAGATGCTTTGTTGTACAGATCTTGCTGACTCCATTGCATTTTACGGTGAAGTGATATTGTATCACTTTACTGATATTTTTTCATAGTTTTTATCTGGCTCTATTACATGGATATCTATCGTAAATGTGTAATAAAGGTTATTCTTACTTTATTATTGTATTGTCAATTAAGCTGTTGTTGTAATATTTTGCTTTTGTGATACGTTAAATCAAAACTTATAATTGTTCTGTCGTTTTTGATGTTTCAGGACTGTGACAGAGAGCATCAGATGCGAATACAACAAATTAATCAATGTAGGGCATTTGTGGCTTTCCTGGACAGAAGAACAAACAGGTTATTTGATATTGTTTTTGTTTTCAACAAATGAATCCATTTAGTTTATAGCCTGTGCCGTTATTGCACAAATTATGTTAAAAGGTTCTTTCTATTTTTTTTAAATCTACAACTGAAGCTCATGATCAAAAGGAGCAACAAACAATATAGATTTTGCGATTGTTTGATGTGTTATGAATTACTTAGTTGTTCTTAACTTATCTGAAGACACTTCCCGTTTTATTTACAGTTTTACAAATGATGAATATCAATGTGCACATCTGAAGAAACCTGGGAAGTTGTTTTCTGTGTTCTGCTTTAAGAATATTGAGTGCGATAGGTAAGTGTCCAAATAGAAATGATTAGGATTTTGTTGGTTCTGTATAAATAGTGTGACCAGAATAGTTGATACCTGATGTTCCAGAAAGCAGTCAGAAAAATAAGATCTTCCTGCTTAAAGCTTAGATATTAATTCTGCTCAAAAATACAGTTGTACAAGTTTTGGAATATTATTTATTTTTTCCTGTCTAAGTTCGTTTTTCCCTACTTTCAGGACTCTACACTAACCTTTCAACCTACTAGCCTAGTGGCTAGTGACAACTTAAATGGTACTAGCCAAAAATCTTTTTTACTTGTCAAGTGTTGACAGGACTCGACACTAACGGTAGCCAACTAGCCACAGAACAGTAAAAATTCAGTTTTGGCTGGTAGGTAATCCCGCACAAAATTATCTTATTGTGTTAACAGTTCTCAAGTGAGTGATGAAGCCACACAACTTTCCGAGGAGTTAAAGACAGAGATAAGAAAGTCAAAAATGATGAAGGTAGTAGAACTTGTAGCGAAGAAAGTAAAAAAATTATAGGCAAAGTAATATCAATAATAATCATAATCATAATAATAATCATAATAGCAACAGCAGCAGCAATCAGGCATGATTAAGCCACCGTTTTTGAAGTTTCAGTGAGATGATTAGCTTTTTAGTCTCTTTTACAGTGGGGGACTTCGTAATTTCTTGCAAAAAGAATGAGGACTATAATAGTGTTACTTGTCATCTTTTTTTGTATCTGTTTTGTGCTCAGATGATCAAATTTATGGCATTTTTGCATCTCCAGTAGTTTGAAGTTATAAAATAAGGACAGTTTTGTCTATTATTAGGAGGAAAATTAGTGCAAACAAAGTTTTAAAAACATATAATTTTGACAAAATCATTCCTTCATCTTCAGTTGCGAATTATGTTGAGTACGCGTACCAATACCCAAATTAATACACTGATGAACCCAGTTATACGGGTATGGGAAAGCATGTCGAGCAGTGTACTTCTCACTACTGTGCATATGGAAGTGACAGAATGATTTCGTCAAAACGTCAGGTTTTTAAAACTTCTTTTGCACTGATTTTCAGTGCAGTACCAGAAAACAATAAAAATAGTATGTAATTTTAAGGTCTAATTCTACCATTTCTCAAAATTAGTGCTTCCAGAAATGTTTTATTTCTACACACTGCATGAATCTTACATTGAGATGATAACTTTAACAATGGTCACAAAAGTACTGGTTTCTTTTGTGTACGCTTATTCTATTGTGTGGTTCCAGAAAATATCTATACTCCCCCCGTGGAAGGTTACTGGAAATTCCAGGGGGGTGGGAAGTCTAAAGGTACAAATTTCCAAGGGTTGTGGGGGGTGAGAAGAGTAACATATTTCCAGAGGGAGCAAGAGCACTGTCTGATGGAAACCTACCACTATCACATTTTCGATTTGATAAATTAACATTTCGATGAACTCCAGTCTATTTTAGTGTACTAAAATGCAATTACACATTACTGGGCATTTCTGAGCGCACATTTGGGGATAATGATTTATTTTTGAGGAGCATGCATGAACATGTACTTAGAACTCACTTTCAGGTATTACTTTTGCATCGTGAAAGTGGGTTCTTCTCAAAGACGTTTAAGTTTCCAGATAACAGGATAAAAACAACTTCAATTTCATTTAAAACAGTTCTCTTTATTTTTATCAGTTGTTTCAAAATAATTTTTTAAAATTGAACCCTAGAGAACAGTACAAAACAATGCGAGTATCTCGTTATTTCTCCGACCGGTTACATCTGATCACACAGACTTCATCAGGGAGTATAACAAGATAGAGAAAAGGAAGTAATTTTATATCAAATGATCACATTAAAATTACGTTCCTATTTATAGGGTGTGAACAGCAAAATACACCCAAAAAATCTATGTGCAGGATGTAACAGCTATCCTGCGTGACAAAATTATTATGTGTGACAAAGTTATTTAATTTTGGGGCCTGTGGGTTTAACTAATTTAAAAAAAAAATTTAAACTATTGGCTTAACTTGGCACTTGTATCTATGCTTCAAAAAAAGAGAAACCCTTTCTGATAAAACATGGTGTAAGGGAACAAAAACAACCTTTTAAAAATTTGGAAATTCCAGGGGGGAGGGGGGGGGGCACCAAAATAACCCCTGGAACAGAAATTCCAAGGGAGTGGGGGGTTCATAAAAAAACCTTCCATGGGGGAGGTATGGACATTTTCTGGAACTACACAATATACCAATTTTTACTGACAACCATTTATTCTTTGTTTCATATTACTGAACAACATACATTGATATATTTTTATAATTCTTTATGTTTTATTAAATGTCAGTTGCTTAACATACAGCTTCTACTCCTCTGCAACAACCATGCACAAGTCTTTAAAATAACATCAACGTCAATGATAAAATATTATGAAAATTTTTCATTAGCACTGGCAGGAGCTATGTTTCTCTACGAGCTCACTTACTCCTATTATTTTGCTTAGAGAGTGCAATAGAATGTTAGAGTGTTAACGGCATTAATCAAGCATGGTTACTATTTGTTTTCTAAGTTAAATTGCCTGAGCCATAGACTTCATAGTATCAAAAATCGGTTTATAACTTCTTAATGACGGATTTAAATATGACGAGCAATATGCTTAATGTTCCAAATTCCCTAATTTGGAATACAATTATTGTGCCTTAAGTGTTATTAGGTTTCGTGTTTATCTAAAATTATTTTATTTGAATAGTTATGATAATAAACCAGCTGTCAGAACTCTATCACAGCCTATAATCCCAAATCGAAACTTAATTTGTATTTACAAAGAGGGATTGACCACTGCACAAACACGCAAAAATAATTCGCAAAAAAAACATACCAAGCCGAGTAAAGTCCCTTTATAACAGTCTCGCGGTCCTTCACCTTGGAAGGATTCTCGTATTTGCACTGTTTTCCACCACAAAACATAGAGCACTGAAGGGTGCTTGGGGTGACATGACGAAGTGATTCGGAAAATCGAGAATATTTTGGCCCAACATTCTTCTTCGTTTCGACTTCAGTATTCCATTTTACCTGCCCCACACTTTTCTGCTCCATATGTAAATGTTTTCAATAAAAATATTTTAGAACTGACGCGCCTTCGATGTGAATATCTGATAGTACAATGAAGCTAAAAAGCTGCCGCCATATTGCTTCTATATCATCATCCAATCAGAACAGCACAATCTGGTTTCTCAACTTCAAGTAGCGCGTTGCCTTGGAAACTCGTTACCATGGAAATCCAAACAGATAATAATATTCTCAGGGATTCCCCCACTCAAAGTTAATAAATTTAAAAAAATGTTTGTTATATCACTCTATCAAGGTAACACGATGAACTAAAAAAAAAATCCATCGTTCTACATTCTCAACGTTCAGGAGCCATTTTCAAACCAATTTTGAGCCAAAAGGACTTTTTTGCGTATAAAATTTAAAATCTAACAAAAGTTAAAACATGCGTTTGAATAGGATAATCCTCAAAATAATCAAATAGCGGGGTAGCTACAGAGGGAAATAATATAAAAGTAATACTATTTTTATTACACAGTGTAAATAGCGCTTTTGATTTGATAAACATTCGTGTGCTAATGTATTTATTATCGTTATTGTTGTTTTTGTTCAGTTAATTTCAACCCTTTTAGTAACATTTGCGCCCCTCTGTCCGTCGGTACTTGTAACAGTTGCAATTTCGTTTTCTGAAAATCCTTTATGCGCCTAGTCGTGGAACTATAATCATAAATTTGACTCAGTGGACGATATTCAATAAATGTTGTTTGTTACAAGTTATTAAAAACCTATGTGACCGGCTCTTGCTACTCTCCGAGTAAGCTATGTACAGAGTGTAGATAATGTGATCCTGACAAGTTGACTATTTCCGTACGATAAAAATGGCGAGGTTAAACCTATTGGTATAGAAGATGTGATCCGGAGAATTATTGGCAAGTGTGTCACAAGGGTGACAAAGCAAGAAGTAATAAATGCGAGTGGTGCGCTTCAGATGTGCGCTGGTCACAAGAGTTGGAGTGAGGCTACTATACATGCAATGCGTGAGATTTTTTAAGCAGATGAGACGGACACTGCTCTTCTTATAGACAAATTAACGCCCCTAGTTCTATGAGCAGATCTGAAGCTCTACAAAGCATCAGATGCCTCGAATATTTGTCACCGGAGGGTAAAAATTAAAGCCGTCAGAGGGTAAAACGCAAGGAGAACTCCTAGCTATGAGCCTATTCGCGATAAAACTTCAAACGCTGATTACATGCACGGCAGAGCGTTTCTAGATGAAGACAAGACACACTAATACTGTTCAAATCAAGTCTTTAGCTTTAATAGCAAGGAAATGTTGGTTCGCGGATGATGTGTCTGGGTGTGGCTTGCTAGGGGAAGTGAAAAAGTGCAGGATGAGCTAGTGAAGGCTGGCACCGCTTTCCAGTTTTTTCCAGAGGTTCAGAAATGATGACTCATTGTAAACGGCTGGAAAGCAAGCCGAGTAGCTGCAACAAAAATATTCGCGTTTAAAGTTATTCGAGTTTGCATCTTCGCAGCCGCGGGCTTGCTACTCAACGTTTGTACTTGATACTTCGATGACGATGGGCATACTTTTTTAAGGACTTTACCGGAAATTTATATGTTATATGTTAATTTCACCAATATGCATTATAATTTTTTGTTTGTGCTAAAAAAAACGCAATTGATCCACGTAGAGTTCTGGATGACTAGCTTGTAAAGTTCATATGATTCAGGCGGCCAGAACCTTCCTATCTTTTTTATGATTTAAAATAAGTTGGAAAAAATTGTTTAAACATAAGATTCGAACATGCAGACGTGTTAATCCCATCAATTACAGAGCACAGCTACTCGCTGGAAGAGAGAGAGATCTACTAGCTCTACTGGTGCAGATTAGTGGACTGGTTCACAACCCGAACAGTGGCGTACCGTATTTACTCGAATAAACGCCGCGGCGTTTATTAATTTTTTCATGATTTGGGTGCGGCGTTTATTGGAGGGCGGCGTTTATTCGAGGGTGGCGTTTATTTCAAATGCTGTTTATTTTTTTAAACAACCAACCGTAACTTTACTTTAAAAA
>JAODFW021537652.1:0-21669 GCA_027575235.2 Palythoa mutuki
TAAGATGAATTGCTGCTCTTAAAATTATATATATTTAGTGACAGTTTCCGACTGACCCATGCTACCTAACTCGATTAACATTGCTATTTTTAGGTAGCACTGGACTCTCATCCTTTTATGAAAAATTTATATTTTGTAACAATATATTTATAATATCAGAGGGCACAATAAATAAAAGTTTCAACTGGCGGGTATAAAGCTCATTGAATGACACACAAAACGTAGTTTCTAATCAGACCAATCAAAATACTATACGTTGTTACGTAATGCCTTTTGTCTGTTCTGACCAATAAGATTACCAACTTTATGATGGTTCACGACAAGGAAATATAAATACAGCAATCAGATGAACACGAAAATGCTCTCGGAATATAAATGGTTCAATGATATTGGACTGAAGAAAGTTTATTTGAATCGAAGAATCGGATAAATATATACCAACGTATTGTATGTTTGATTTTAAGAATCGCGTGCAGTTGATTTAAGGAATTGTAGGTTGAATGAAATGATTGCTTGCAGAAAGTTTATTTTAATCGAAGAATCGAATAGATATACCGACGTATTGTATGATTGAACTATGGAATCCCATGCGGTTGATCTAACGAATTGTAGGTTTAAATGAAATGATTGCTTGCAGAATTATATTTCTGAATTTTGGCAGCAAAAACGCGCCATATATGGGCACCTGTTTTCCGTGTTTGTGTATTTGTCAGTTTGTTTATATTTCCAAACTTTTTCTCGTATTGGTAAGTAAGCTGTCTGCAGCGCCATCAGTTCATCGGTAATTCGCTTGACCAGCTAAATTTTGTTGTATTTATGCTCCAGCTGTAAGGCCGGTAATGATCGCGAAACTGTATCAATATTATCGACGTTCTGAATTTGACTTGATTCAGTGGCTTGACTCGAGAGAAAAAAATACAAAGAAAAGAGAAACAAAGCGCTCTCGAAATATGTTCCGGATAAAAGAAACAGTTATAAATTAGACAAATCTTGAGCTAATAAACGGTTCAGCTCTTTGACTTCTGTCCTGTAAGGAGTGAGAAACGAAAGATTGAGTCGAGGTCTGCATCTGTTTTGGAGTTGATAAACACTCGTGAGGGAGCTGAATAATGAGGCAATGACTAACTATATTGTACATCTATCTACTCGCTCGTCAGTGTTGCTTTTATAATTATTTTGTAACAGCGACTTACAGCGCGCACATGGAATATAACTAATATTAAGGTTCTGGCTTACCTTAAACTGTGGATCCACAATACCTAAACGTTGGTTTCTTCTGTATTTTACTACGAGAAAGAGTTCTTGGAAAGCAAAGACTATTTCCGGTTTTACGCCAATCCACAAAATGTCACAACCTTTCGACAAGGCCCCTCCGTTTACATTGCGTTTTATCAAGTCGCTATTCAGAATACTGAAATTTTTAACACAGCAACAATAAATTTCGTTGTAATTGTAAAATGCGTTAACTGCAACTACTTGAAATCCTTTGTTTATGATGCATTGTTTGTGGCCAGGGTCGCTCGTGTAATTAAAGATTCAGTTTCTTGGCTTGATATAAGGGGAATCCCCTAAACAGTAATTTGTAAATTAAATTTTCTGTTGCATCAATTCAAAGATAAATTAGAAACAACCTACACGCTTTCTAATCACAAAAGTGTGAATGTTATTACTCCATTCGCTAATCTGACGGCGCTACAGACATAGTAGTCAATTTATTCGTCGTGAAATATTGTTTTAAAAGTAAACTAGAACATTTACATACTCGCATATGCGGCCACCCGCGACAGACAACAACAAGAGTAGAACATAACGGTTTTGTTTTAAAAAATTCTTTCTGCCAACTGTTCAAAATTCTGCTAAATCCTAGTCCACCTTTTTAAAGACGCTAATTGATTGGCTAAATATTTTTCTTTATAATAGTAGTAATGAGGTCCCAATCGGATCCAGTCTCACATGTTCAGTGATAAATACAATTTTACCCCTATTTTATGTGAGGACAAGTTGATCAGCATACACGCTTTTTTTTTTATAAGAACAACTTTATAAAAACATTGAGGCTCAAACTGGCCAAAATTTAAGAACAATTTAAGAACAATCTCAGGCTTAGGCTTAATAACTAGGAAAGTTTTTGTGGTAAAAAATTGACTAAAACTCAGCGATACAGCAGTAAAACATAAAAAGATTCACTGTGAAGACTGCTCAACAAACAATGAAGGTAGTTCGCCTCTAAATCCAGCTGTACAATACTTGTGTGACGCAACTGAGTGTTTCGTTTTCCAATACCTTGTTTTATTTCGTTTTTTCTTCAATAAAAACCGCTCACAGAAATAAGAACAAATAGAGGCTGAAATCGCCAAAAAATTAAGAACAATGAGGCTCAGCCAAAATTTACTGGTTCTTATTAAAAACAAGCGTGTAATTCACAGCATTCGCTCCAATGTGAACTTCCAAACTTCTCAAGAATCACTGCAGCTCGTTATAATATTCTGGAAGAACTAAGTTTAATCCGTTTTCTATAGTTATAGTTTTGTTGTAACACTGAGTAGTTTGGGATTTATGTAAAGAAATCAGAACGTTTTAGCCTGCTTAATCAAGTAAATCTTGACTTATCAAGTCTAGATTACCTTGACGTTGACAGGGTTTCCATGACAAAACATCACTGCTCGTTCTACGTCTTTATTTTCCAATCCTGTTTTGTCCCAAACTGTTTCAACTTTGCTCGATAGCCTTAATAAACTAATGAATTAATGAACTAGTGCAATAATTTTATGTGTTTCTCCTAAGAAGTTCTCTGTTTGCTTTTGCTGTAATTAGTGTTTTTTTTCCTTTGAACAGAGGCTTGCAGATTTCATTTATTTTTATTTTTCGTGGCCCGCCTCTGCTATCTGCTAAAGTTGTCTCTTGCCGTTTGATCGTTTTTATCCAATCAGATTATCGCTTTTACCGAAACGTGGGGTTTTCCTAAATATATTCCTCCTCTTTAACCAACCAATGTGCTAGCTCGTTTTGAAATTTGTAATTCTTTTTTTAAAAAAAACATGTTTACTTTGTTAGGCAAACACGTATTCACAGATTCTGCCTAGACATTTGTGCTCACTAAAAGATGTTCCAATATGTGAATAATTTTTCAAAATCATGCGTCAAAAACAAATCTCTGAAATTGTTGGTCAGCCTGGAGTAATTTTGTCTTAGGTCTCAAGAATTTTGGATTTTAGAAGATGGCAGATCTGTAGCTTTGCGAAATACAAAAATTAAACGCACGGGCATGCTACAAGTAATGATCTAAACTTTGAATTGCTATTTTTGAGGTATTATAAAAAATTAGTTACGCAAAACTGACCTTCACCGAAATTCTCCTATTGATAGCGATCGTCATGTTCCTGTAGCTCTTTTTTATTTTTTGTGCTAACACATCACGTTCCTGAAATCTCCAAAGTGATGCTGTTAATAGTAACATGGCCAAGAAATGCACACAGTCAGCGTATAAAGCGAGAAGTGCCACGAGAATGTTAAGCAGCATGTTGACTTGTTCCTATCCTAACGCCACGGAGGTGAATTTTCAATTTTTCTTGCCTACGGCTACGGAGTTAGTGTACAATTGGTTTATAGGAGAAAATCTTGTTGAGATATTCAAAAGCACAACCCGATATAACTTTTTGTTATTTGTTGAGCATAAAATCCTCTTGGCGCCTTTCCAATATGCCAATAAAACAGGCACATAATGTAGTTTATGTTCATGTGACTCTTTTAACCTTTCCCGGCTACCGTCGTCATTGTTACGCTTCCGTGGAATGTTTTTAGTTCTGTCTGCCGTCAATCATGTCATAATTCAAACCGCACACTTAACTCTACTTGTCTGTGTGCGTAGTTCATGGGTCGTGATTGGCTGGCGCACTCTAAATATCTTGTGTAAATTAATGCAATCGCGTGGGGCCTGGCCTGGTCATGCTCGGCTAAACCGAGAAACTATAGTGAGGCAATTACCGCAAACACACTTTGGATAGAAATTTGTTTCTAAATTAAGACACAGGTCATGCTCGGCTAAACCGAGAAACTAGTGAGGCAAACCGCAAACACACTTTCGATAGAAATTTGTTTCTAAAGACACAGGTCATGCTCGGCTAAACCGAGAAACTAGTGAGGCAAACCGCAGACACACTTTCGATAAAAATTTATTTCTAAAGACACAGGTCATGCTCGGCTAAACCGAGAAATTATGAGGCAAACCGCAAACACATTTTGGAAAGAAATTTGTTTCGCAAGACACAGGTCATGCTCCGCTAAACCGAGAAACAAGTACGGCAAACTGCAAAAACACTTTGGAAAGAAATGTATTTCACAAGACACAGGTCATGCTCTACTAAACCGACAAACTAGCGTCATAATGTGCAGCAAACCTTGTTTTGTACCGGACAAAGTGTCACACAAAGTACACAAAAAGCTGAGAGCTTAAAGACGACACTTAGTCATTTCCGACTCTTTTTCTGTTGCTAAAAACTAGTACTAAACCGGTGAGCTTTCGGCTTATTAACCAGACTGTTGTCTTAAACGAACATAAATAAAACCTAAAAGCGAGAAACTATAGATATGAATAGAACCATTTGCGAGAAATAAATTTAAAGTATGTAATAAATTAAAAGATCAATGCTAATATACGCGAAACACATGTGTCGTTTATTTCGTATTGATTTATGCGCTGGCTGCCGCCCACTCGTTCACTTTTACTACACTGAAATATCGAACGTATGAATTAATGATTTAACCACAAATCTTCTATTTCTGGCTCATCTTCATTTGCAAAAATCATCTGCAAAATACTCTGTAAATATGTTTTACGTTCGATATCAGTAGTATCTAGCCCACTATATTAAAGAATTCATTTCTATTTTAAAAACTATAGCTGCGTATATTTAATAGCAGGTATTCTAAAATTAAACGAAAGCTCTTAAAATTAGGGATCCACTATTTTAAAATCACTCGTTTTTACAGTAACCCAAACAAAACTAACCTTTCTAATCCGTTTCATCGTGTTCTTTTGGTGTTTTTTTGTTCTTTGGTCTTTCTAAATCATCGTGTTTAGGCTCAGATGCCCACAGTGAGATTAATAGCAGGGAAATGGCCAAGAAATGAACAAACAACCAGCATAGAGCAAATGATGTGAGTACGGCAAATAACATATTTGTCTGTAGACTGCGGCTGAAGAATATCGGCTGAATCGTACTCTAACTGAACAATTTAGGGGGGCACGTGCTAAAATTGATTGATTGGCAACATAAATATATACCCACCAATCACAAGTTTGGAAAATGACGCATACGCGCTTGTTTAAAAGTATATTCACTGTCGCTCCGTGGAGATGGTGGTGGTTTGAGGTGGCACAGAACGAAATAAGACGTTTACGTTTGCGGTTTTATAGCGGAAAGGGGGCGTCAAATTCACTCTCCTGAAAATATTAACTTTCTGTAGCTTAATACTCAGTGATGTTGTAAACTAAATGTTCGCAATATCGTGAAACTGGTGCTAGAATTAATGCAAATTGCTTTGGAACAAATAGCATTTACTTTATAAGGGGGTTGTTATACACTGGAACAGAAATCTATTGATATTGTGACATTGTGAATTCGTCAAAAAATCTTTTTATAATTTTAAAAGATTTTTTGACGAATTCACTTTAGATTTCTGTTCCAATGTATAACACCCCCTAATAAAGTAAACCAACAATGATATTTGTTCCATAACTGAATTTGCATGAATTCCAGCTGGTAGTGGTTTCACGCCAGACGTGCTTTACAACTCGGCTGTCAAAACAAAGTCAATCTCCCGAAGAGTGCGCCTCTGGTACCCAGGATAAAGAAACCTTCAAACCTCGAGGGTCTATATATTTTCCCTTAAAATGTTAGTCAGATGATGACCAAAACGTGCGTTTCACATAATAAGTGTAAGTATCTTATTTTACTAAAACTAGAGAGGTTTCGGACAATTTTTCAAAACCATGCGTCAAAAACAAATTTTTAAAAACGTTGGTCAGTCCGTCGAGTAGATTTGTCTCAAGAATTTTGAATTTTGGAGAATAAGCAAATCTGTAGCTTTTCGAAGTTCTCAAAACACTAGAAAATGAAACGCCTTACGCCACACATGTATTGTACATCTGAATTAGAGGCGAACCACCTTCATTGTTTGTTGAGCAGTCTTTACAGTGAACCTTTTTATGTTTTATGCTGTATCGCTATGTTTTAGTCAATTTTCTACCGCATACATTTTTCCTAGTTATCAAGCCTCAGCCTGAGCTTGTTCTTGAATTGTTCTGAAATTTTGGCCTTTGAGCCTCGTTGTTCTTATAAAGTTGTTCTTATAAAGCTGAGTTATAAAGTTGGTCTTATAAAGTTGTTCTTATAAAGTTGTTCTTATAAAGTTGTTCTTATAAAGTTGTTCTTATAAAGTTGTTCTTATAAAAAAGCGTGAATATCAAATCACGGTAATCAGTTTATGCAATTTGTTCTCTTCACGAAACTCAGCTTATATTTTAAGCTCCGTCTCTAAAATTAACAGACTTGGTGCAGGAATCTTCAAAACTATAAAAGTGACTACGTTTTGTAAAATAACACTTGCCTTTCAAAATCATTTGATTCTGGAGAGGCAGCAGCAATATCATTTTTTTAACGGGCTGTTCAAAGACACGAGCTAACTCCCCCCACCCCTCCCCCCTTCCTGTTGAGTGGCGCTATTATCACCACTAAACACATGTAACTAGTTACATATATTCCCCTTTTTGTTATGCGCGGCACCCCAGGCAAATTATAAGCCTTAAAATCCAGATATTTCTGTTTATCTTTAGTGATCACAACCCTTGTACAAATCAAACAGCTACTATACCTTTTTGGGGCCGTGTACGTTTGTCGTACATGTTGTGAAGGAGATTTGTTTTCTATCTTGTTGTGAATTATGAACTCGTCGTATGATTTTCCGGTTTCCCTTTCTATACAGAAGTTATATTCCAGGTTATTTGCTGAATTCGAATGGGTCCTTACTTTAACACTCGTGTGCTTGAGGGGATTTTGGTGTTTACACAAAAAAACAGATCTAGTTGAAAATTTATCATTTACTTGTAGACTGTTGTCCTAATTCTTTTCATCTACTGCAAGCAAGTTCATGAAATACGATTGTAATCGCGGTACAATTCCATCTCCAGCTAACTGATTGATAGGTTATTTTTGGCCTATGCTGTAGTTGTCTATAAAATATTGCACCGTTGCGTGGTCTTCAAATATGCATGATACACATATTATTTTTTTCGTATTTAAATATTTAAAAAAACAGTTTGCGAGAATTTTGAACAAAAGGTCGATGTTTTCTGTTTTTCACAATTTTTATAAACACGCAGTAGTTCTTAGTGTTACAAACCGTTTGCCGCGCATTGTATCTGTACTGTTGTGTTTGAAACTAAAATGTTGAAGAACGTTGGAATCATTTAGTAAAATCCTTTGATTTCGTTGTTGCCATTCGATATACGGGGTAGCCTACTACACTGTAATCATACAGAATATACAATGTACCATGGGAAGTGATAGAAGGTCTTTAAGCCTGGCCTCAGTTCTCTTTTCTTTTTAGGCACAAATCATTCAGCTCTTTAATGCCTAAAGTGGCTTTCGTTTTAGCTCGATTTTTTACCGGCATTTGTGTTTGAACTGTACAGTAAGTGACGTGTTAAATTTTCAGTACTGAAAAGACTTGCCATAATTTGGGAAATGAAGGAAAGATATAACTATCAAAACTAAACTCATATCTTCTTCATTTTGCCTTATATATATGCTATATTTACAGGAAGTGCAAATTCCATTTTTGTTTTTATCTGACAAGTGTAAAAGAGTAACAACCTAGCGAAAATTATAACTTAGTGTTACAAGAAACTAGAGTCTGATTTTTTAAAATAATTCGAATGTTCTAAGTTTGCATTTCGTGGTTCGCTAAAGTCCTGTGAGATATTAGTTCAATTTGAAAATTGTTGTCACAGCTTGAAAAACTTTTTGTTTAGATAATTGAACACTGCTTACCACAAAATGTGTGAAGGTTTTGAATTTAGGCGTGGGAGGTCCGACTGAGTGTTGAGTTTCGTAAATTAAGATCGCTAACTTCCGCTATAGTCCTTTCAAAGTGGGCAAAACTGATAAAACACTGACATATTTTGCTTGTACGGCTAAGTTTGTTTCTTGTACCACCCACGATTTCGCATATCGGCTAAAAACAGTTTTAATTTGTTTTCACAAAAGTTGTCATTACTTATTTTAAAACTCGTTTTGCGTAGCAAATCTTACTTAGTTTTTCTGATAGATGTCGTTGCTGTTTATTGAAGGAAAATAGTTTTAAATATGTTTTCACAGAAGCTGTCGGAAGTTACTGTGGACTTTTTATGAGTAAAATCTGCAATGTTTTGGATCAAATTTTTAGTAATGTCGGCTTATGATTTTTAGTAATGTTAGCAGAGTGATTCAATCAGTAATTCTCTTATAAAATCAAATAATTTTCTTCAGAAGTTAACATCAGTCAAAAAATTGGCAGAAAGAAAGAGAGAGAGACTAAAAGAAGAAATGAATGAGTGAGTGAATGAGCGAGTGAGTGAGTGAATTAATTAATTAATTAATTAATTAATTAATGAGTGAGTGAATGAATGAATGAGTGGTGAATGAATGAATTAATGAACGAGTGTGTGAGTGAATGAATGAGTGAGTGAAGTAACTAATTTAATGAGTGAGTGAGTGAATGAATGAATGAGAGAATGTATGAGTGAATGAATGAGTGAGTGAATGAATTAATGAATGAATGAGTGAGTAAATGAATGAATGAATGAATGAATGAATGAACTAATGAATGAATTAATGAATGAATGAATGAATGAATGAATGAATGAATGAATGAATGAATGAATGAATGAATGAATAAATGAATGAATGAATGAATGAAAACAGAAATAAGCAAATAGAAGAAATAATTGAATTGAATGGATTGGAATTGAATTGGATAAAGAATGGAATGGAATGGAATTGGATAAAGAATGGATGATGGATTTGTGTATGAACGAATGATTAATAAGTTAATGAGTGAATAAACTGATAAATGAATTAATAAAGAATAAAGCAATTCTAATCATTAGTTATATGTACAGTTGTTTCATGATTGTGTCAGTGATTTACACTGATGTTTCTCTTGATTGTGTTGTACGATACTTTTGGGTGCTGACCTTCATTGTTAAAGTTACTTGTTTGTTATGAATCTGGTTACCGCCGGATTTAATCAGGGTTCACGCGTGCCATGAAAAACCTGGAATTTCCTGGAATTTTAGAATTCATTTTCCAGGCCAAAAAAGTCACGGAATTTCAATTATGGTCATGGAAAATTGGCACAATTTAGATAGGATTGTAAAAAAATATCATAAAGAATAAAAAAAACCTCGTTCATTTGCGCTAATATCTCTACGTAACAGCCGTCCTCTTCCTTCACCTTGGAAAACGAGCGAGGGAAGGAGTCAGTTGAGGGCTTTTTATGTATTTTGGCAAAGAACTGAACATCGCAACGTGATGAAATATTGTGAAAGGTCATGATGATGATGATGGCAAAGGATTTGCCGAAACATGTTTAGTTTGAAAACTATGGTGATTTTTCATGAACAAAAGTGATGGAATTTCAAAAGTTCAAAAAAAGTACGAACCCTGTAAAATAAAGTGCAGATTGTTTCTTTTTCAAGTTTGTTACAACTTTATTGCTTTTATTTCCCAACACTGTCGATAGAACTGCAAATATGAATAACATACTTTTAGTCCCATAAAAAATATTATTTCAGTTTAGTTCCGGGGTAGCAGAAACAATTTTGTCTGTTGCTGTTAAACTTAAAGTTTTTAGCAGCTTCCTGTTATCACTGAAATTGAGTAGACAGAAGCGTGCCAATCTATAACTTCTCTCTCCTTAGCCCGCCACCTTGTCTTTCATTAAACCTGGATTAATCCGTTATTCTGGTAGATAAGTTATTGGATTATATAAGTAAACCAGCTTTTTTTCAGCTAGACTGGTGTTGTGTCTAGTGAGTGCTTTTAATGGTAACTTTTACGAAATCATTTGGTATAGACAACAATGGGTGAACTATCATCACTCAGTTTTATCCTTTGTCTAGAAAATATAGATTCGTGTTTAGTTAGACTTGTAGTTAACAGGAACACAAAAGGAACGTGCTAGGAAGTTGTTTCGCAAGAGCTCTTGAGCAATGCCAAAATTACTGTCGACATTCTATTTGTTTCCCAAGATTTCTGATTAAGGTTTTTATCCAATTTCCTTATTACTAATAGTATTTGAGATCAAGATTCATGCCGGCTTTGTTCGTACAGTCATAATATAATACACTCCAGTGCAACACTCAACCCATGGGGCAGTCTATTACGTGCTTGAACGTGAAGTACCAGGTCGTGCAGATGTCTGGAAACTATTTGCACACTTTTTGGAAAGACCAGTAAATTTTGGTTTTAACTTTTTAGCACACTCAACCTCAAGTTGTTCTTATTTCCAAATTAAAATCTTGTGATAACCGCAAGTTTCCCTTTAATTGAAGTTGATGTATTGTTTAAAAACAAAAATTCTGTTTTTTTTAAAAAAAATTAGGTGGAATACAATCAATGCATGGTCTTAGTTTACAACTTTACAGATACGTGAACTTTCATTCAGTTAAATACTTCAATCAAATACAAAATTATTGATTTGAGACTGAACTTGCTCTTAACTTGATTTAAATTTTCGACCAAATCTCAGCCAGAGCGTTTACTTATTTTTTTATATAAAAAAAAAACGAAGAAGCATATGAGTGGCTTGTGCCTGGAAAATGCTGTGGTCGCTTTGCTTGTGAAAGCACGTAGTACCAATTGATGAGTGACTCGTTCGTGAGTGGTGTCGTTTTGTCTTGCTTCAGTTCTGCTTTGTTTGCAAGTGCCTGAGTTGTTTGTTGAGAATAGCTCGTGATTCCCACCGGAGATAGAAGTCTAGGTTTGAGGTCAGCTATTGTTATATAATCTAGGCGTTACTTATTCTTCTTTGGCATTGGGAGAGGCAGGGTTAGGGCAATGAAGGCTGGGACAGACATTGCTAACGGATATTTTTACATGGAAACGCCTTAAAATTAAAAATTTAGACATAAACATTTTTCTAACTGAAAAACATTGTTTTCACATTGTAAAGCTATCTACATTTTCTTGTCAAAGTTTAAACTGAAAGCGATATCGCTGTAACATTTTATTTTATTGCCTCAATCAAAAGTAACTATTTTACTAAGACAATCTATTTTAATTTAGTGTGAACTAGTTTTACTTCTCAAAGGAGTGTCTCCTCTTAAAAATTTTAATTAGATTCGCGGTAAATCGACTGCGTTTTTGCGATGTTATGGTGTCCATTTCAAAAGAATAATTACAGTTGCCCTTATATCACTACAGTATAATCTTTGGGTCTTTGCACTTTTTTAAAGAATTCGTGTACTTTTCAAGTCAAATATTTTTTACTAAATGGTTCAAATTCGCTATAGGTTACAAGGCGACAAATTTCGCGACTTTTAATAATGCTTTGCCAACTTTGCCAAACACTTGTTGAAGTTTGCACGGAGATGAAGGATTTTCAAACCGTTCGTGACAGTTCGAATAAATAAGTGCCACGATTTCTGTCAGCGCTCGGTGTGGGCGTTCATTGTTTTGGACTTTGACAGATTTCTCTTTATGACAATAACTGCATTTTGAGGATTTCCCAATTATTGTATTTCGTTCTTATCAGCAGGTCTCGTGTTGGTTTGAATTGAAAGTCCCGAACAATAGGTGTCGGTTTGGTGTCGGGATTCGCTGTGTATGGTGATTACTTTTGAGATGATTTTGTCTGACTTTTCATTCGCCTCTTTTTTTTCGATCGCTTACCTTTCCAAAAAACATGTTTGTATTTCCCTAATTGTATCCTAATTGTTTTGATGACCAATCTTTGTACGAATAAATTGAACGCATCAAGGCTGTATTCTGGACAACTTCTGCCATGAATTTCCCAAGATTTATTATGCTTTTTTTATGAATACAAAGCGCTTGATTGAAACTTTTTTTTATTCAAAATAATACTCTTCTGTCGAAAGAACCTTTCAAGTCATGACAAAGGAAACTTTTATCGTTCTCTGAAATTTTCCGAAACATCTTGTTTTCTACACGAAATGTTTTAAACGGTAGTTAAAGCTTTAGTCCATACTTAATTTACTGTAAGATCTCAAAGAACAGATTATTGAGATTTGGCGTTTCCCAGAGACTATAGCTTTTCAAAATTTATTCGTTCTCCTCTGTCAAGCGTTGATTAACAATACTTGTTTGTTTAGCTTGAATTGACGAATTTATTTAAATCTTTACCAAGGAAACGTTACTGTTGTAAAAGTATTTTTTAGATCTCTCGTGAAACTTTTCTCGTTTGGTGTGGTCAAATGGTAATTTTCGGGGATCTAAACGGAGCCGAGATGAGATCACCGAAATATTACTACAGTATTGGCTCTCCTGAGTAGTCGCACTTTTCTTTCCCCGATACTAAATCATTTTAACTTCCCACGCAGAATTTTGTCAATAAAGTGCATATTACTTGCCGTAGTCATTACTTAAATACTTTTCGTAAAGGAAAGTGAAATTAAAATCCACAAAAATCATATTACGTTGCTTCAGTAACTCGTTTCCCATCGGTTGTCTTGTAATAGACCCGGTGTTACAAATGAAGGAGTCTTCATTTCAACTTCAAGTCTTGGTTCTTCATCCAATACAACTGTAATTCACTTTATGAAATCGTTGGGTACAAGATTTCTTAAAGATATGTATTAATTGTTGGACTCTACTTTTAGTTCCAAGTAAACAAACACCATAGAATATTAATGGCAGGACATGAAAAAATGACTGAGTTTCATTCATGTCTAAATTTTTTTCTTTATTTTTTTTGATACTGCATATTTCTGAGCTTGCTCTTAAGGAGCAAGAAATTTAAGACTGGGCGGTAAGACCTTTAAAAACAACAGATAATATTCGAACTATGAACTGTGTCCGGTCAGTTCTGCTGTGTTTGAGCTCTTGACGCGCAAACGGACGCTGCTGTTCTTGTAAGGACGTGTTTTGCTGTTCATGCATTTCTAAGCAGCGGGGCTCGGACGGCAAACAGTGTGCGCGTTTGACTAAAACTGTATAGATAGAGTGCTTCATTGCGAAATTCAAAGATGGTTTACAATCGAGTTAACCAGAATTTGGAATGTTATTCAGTTCAGTATAATTCTCGCTCCCCCGCTAAGAGATACGCACAACCTATAACCACAGGGCGGGATCTTACAGTAGGAAGTACTCGCTTCATATTTTCTCTAACAGTTACAAGATAAAGTTACAGAATTATACGGGAAACATTTTGTTTGTTTTTGTGGTTTATTGAGTATCAGTCGTAATTTTAACTCACAAATTCTTTCTCTCTCATTTACAATGGTTGAAAACATTGCCCGAGAGGTACATTTTAAAATGGTTTTATTTTCGCTGCCCATGCGTGCGTATAATTTATTGCTTGGAACGCGAGTGGTTCACGAAAAATAATTATCCCAAGTATTATACAAAAGTTTTATTTCCGAACAATAGACTCTATAGCTTTTCTGGTGCGCGCAGTTTTTTTCCGTAATGTCATGTCGTTGAATAAATCCTTAAATTCTTTCAAAACTTTTCGGAACTCCAACATGGAGTTCCATCTTATTTTTTCTCCCAAGTTGCGACAGACCACGGATTAAAGAGCTTCCAAACGATATTTATTAGCATAATGCGAAAATGAATTCAACTTTTCAAGTCAAATACTGAAATAGCAGCATTTTACATGTGGTTACTAATCGACTTCTTTACCGTATATCTTCTTGTTCGCTTTCATATTAGAAGCGGTTTTAAGCTATTTACTCGTTATCAATCACGTCGAATGGTTAAACGAATATTTTTGAGACAATTACCAGTAAACCGCCCTGCAATTTCAGCTTTGGTCGACTTGGTATCCTTCATAATCAGTTTATTCTTACGAACAAATCGTTTTCTTTATTTCCCAAACTTATATTGAAAAGTTGACTTACTCTCCGAGTAGCAGGTGCCGGCTTAAATCCCGGGGAAAAAGTATTCACTTTGTTGCTTTTAAGATAATTCGGGTTAGTAAATGACACACAAACACTCGACTTGTCATAAAACGGATGAATTCTTCGTTGTAATTTCATTATTTCGTTAGAATTACAGCATATCACAAAGAAAGATCACAAATTGAACTATGATTGCGACATGAATAGTTTGTAAGAATGTCGGTTGGGTGACATCGCTGACAGCGACCAACGCCAGTCATCTTCAGTTTAAACTTTTTATCCCTCACACAGGTGTAGCGCAAACTGAATTACCATTTACTTTGCGGTCCAACTGGCTTGAAAACATAAAGACCAAACCCATTACGCCAAACACCAAGTGTAAAATTCATCATCTGCCGGGAATGTTGCCAGGCCGGCTTTGTTATGATCTTATTCAACATTCTGGGCACAAATTTGTCAGCCCTTCTCACATCATCACAACAAATTTTATCGCAGCCTGAAATGAATATCGCTTCGTCGATTTACTCATCTCTTTTCGCCTCAGCGAGTTTGGATAGTGATCGCGAATTGCACAGCAACAATTTCGGTTGCCCGGCCTGCAAATTTTCAGTCGGTCGTGCAGTTGTGAACGGAACCGATTCGAATGTAATAATTATTTCTTAATCCACGTGGCAAAAGAGACAACCCCCACACTGGGTGCCAGCCAATCAGAGGAGCGGAGTTGCCGGTTTTCTCACATGATCTTCAATACACGGTTGACTCGGTGTTGCTCGCTCAGAACAACATATCCTTGATCCATTCCGGTACTGTCGAAACATGGGTTCATTCGACAAGCTCGTGTGTTTTCATTGTACGGTTGCTCGAGTTGAAAGCTTAGACAGCGAAGCAGAGGAGGAAGAAATTATTTCACTCTCGTGGGCCGCCGTGGACTTGAAAACAAACCAGGTACAAATTTATTATTTTAGAGCGGAAATGGTGTAAGTGCATTCTATCGGTGAAAGTGTCTCAAAATGAGTCACCGGTGTGTGTTGCGACTGAGAATTTTACTGAGATTTTATTTTCACCGCGCTTCTGTCATTAATTCATAAAAATTGAATTTATTTATTTATGTGTCCAGGAATTGTTTTTTTATACTGATTTTAGACAGGTTCAGTGCTTACCAAAGTTGTGAAACCATCGCAGACAGAGTCAGGTAAATCTTTGGACGAAAACTGTGTGATCAGCCAAGCTGAACAGCTATATGAAGCTCGCGAACAGGTACGGGTCACAGAATAGTTGGTGTTGGGGGAATTGTAGTATTTCTTTAGATATTGTGAAGCAGTCTAAATAATACTTCATTATGAACTTTCTTCGATGCCCGTTCGTTTATTCGCTAGAAATTTTTGCCTGTTAAGAAAGATGTAAATATTATGTACATATGTGGCTTGTCCAGCGAGTTGTCTACGATTTCAAGGCACACACTTCATTTATTTTTTATACCAAGTTCGGGAAATGTCGGTAGTTTGTTATTGAAGAAATTCAACGCTTGATAAATTTCTTTCATTTCGGAATAACAAACTCTCAAGATGCCAAGTTCAATCAACGGTTTATGATTTCACTTTGGGGATAAAAATATACGGACACGTTTATATTGATCTCTTGGGAATTGTGCGATGTCATGAAATCCTCGCATCTCTCTGCGCTGTTGGAAATAATTCGATCTAAAGAAATAAAATATTAAAAAAGGACAAACAGTTAATTTTTGTGGTGGTCTATTCGATGTCTGAGAATAAATATTGTAAGTAAATTGTTGAGATCAAAGATTATATCTGTCCTTACGTGCTATAAGTAAAACTTGCCAAAGATCAATTCCCGCAAAAGACTTACGCTAAAATAATCAGGCCGTATAGATTTAGTGTGGGAGCGATGTCAAATTTATGTTTATATTTAAACAAGAGTAAATAATGGCTGTTTTGATGTCATTGTAAAGGCCTAGTATAGTTGTGAAAGCCTTTCAATTACCATAGTTTCACTGAAAAAAAAACGCCAAAATCTCGCAATATTTTTCACAACTCTACCTTAACCCCCAACCCCCCGTGCGACATATTATTTCTCTCATTACCATCAAGATGTAATATTCATGATTCTTATCAGATCTTCAGAAGAAAGTGTGAAAGCAAAATTTATGAAAACCAATAAGATTTTGGCGCTTTAAACTTCGTGTTTCTACGAGGCAACAGTTCCTACGGAAATGAGAAAATCACATATTCATTCAATAATGGGCAATCACGCCGTTTCCCTGAGTTCTGAAGTAAACGAAGCCCTTAATTTCACCACGGCCGTGACCTGTAATAGTTTATCAACTTGTTTTGGCCCATTTTGAGATATTCTCTAGTCAGTAATATTTTTTTTTTCATTTTCGTCAAGAATTTGGCTTCGCATTTCGGGAGAAGATAATCACTTGATGAATGATAATAACAAGAAAGGTTTTATATTGATCTGTAAACTCCCTCTAAAAATACAGACCCTTAATTTGCCTTTCTGCGTCAGAGACGAGATTATTGTGGGGAACAACACAAATGAGAAAGTATTTTTAAAAAACCATTGACGTGTTGTCCGTCTCTCGGCTTGCGGCCATTCTTAGTTGTATTCCGTTGGCCAAAACAAATCTCAAACAAAAATAAAATTTAGAATAGTATATATTTCTTTAATGAAAGACGCGGGAATACACGCTACATGACGTTTCTTTTCTTTGTGAAATCTGTACGGTAATGATGCAGAATATTCGCCACAGATCGTAAACGTAAGACCCTCGTAGGAAACCTTTAAACTGTTGGTGTTTTCCCTGTATATCCGTTTCAGGAAACCCACTCAAGTGTAGCTGTCACAATTCTTTACTGACAACCAATGTTTACAGGAAAGAAATTATGGTTTAGCTTCGTTGATTGATCGTGCCGTGTTTCAAGTGTTTCACCGCGAGATTGTCGCCTTTGAAAGCAATTACTTGTACATTGCCGTCTGTGAAAAGCAAGTGACTTCGTTCTCGAACATTTCTAATTACTGCCTTCCCCAATTCATAATTAATTCAGCTAATTGTTCTCGACGCTGCGAATAGCTTTATTACATTGTCACTGAACAGAATCATTGTGTATGTATTACAGATAGTTTTCAGATTGTGGACGAAGTTAAATTCTAGTTATCCGCTGAATTGCTGTCGCGACTGTTTTCATTTGTTTTATTTCAGTGTAATATTGTTTAGATTGAAAACCGGACATTGATTGTAAATTCGGGTATGCTTTAATATACATTTTTCGTATTTTATAACCTAAAGATTTATTGCTTCAATCACTCCAGTTCCTGTTGCTCAAACCATTAGATTTTAATGTTAACAGTCTAGGTAGATATTTTGTTAAAACGTACGTGTACTTGTAGCATGAGACATAAATACTTTCTTCTATCACCGATTGTGTATGTAGCAGTTGAAAATAATAAGATAATAATAATGATAGTAATAATAATAATAATAATGATAATAATAACAGCAATTGTTAACTTTTCTGGCGATGTTGTTTCCCTCGGCACTGTAAAAATATAAAACTCTTTGCAGTTTTGTTAAACGTGCTCGAAATGTTTGTAAATTTACAGTTTTTTGCTTGTGATTGACACTTGACTTAATTATGATAAAAGGGACGATATCTAATGATTAAAGTTGATGATGATTATCGATAAGGATAGCTGATAGTTAATGATGATAGTTGATAAGAATAAATGATTGAGCTGGATAGCTGACAATTCTGTTGTTGATGGAGATTGTAGCCGAGGGATATAGTTGATTGGGAAGTTGATAATGATTGCCGAGGATGACAGTTGGTTGGGATACTTAATGTCAATAGTTGGTAAGAATGATGATGATGATGATAGTTGATGAAGATTAGTTGATCATGTTAGTTGATGGGGAAAATTGATAATTATGATTGGGATAGTTGATATTGATAATGGGGATAGTTGATATTGATAATGGGGATAGTTGATATTGATAATGGGGATAGTTGATATTGATAATGGGGATACCTGATAATGATGATGGAGATGGTTGATGATGATGATGATGATGATGATGATGATGATGATGGGGATAGTTGGCGATGATGATGATGATGATGGGATAGTTGGCGATGATGATGATGATGATGATGATGATGATGATGATGATGATGATGATGATGATGATGTGGATAGCTGATAATGATGATGGAGACAATTGATGAATGATGATAAGGATAAATGATGATGATGAATGATATAGTTGATGATAATGATTTATGTAGTTGTTGATGATGATGATGGGAATAGCTGATGATGATGGGGATAGTTGATAATAATGATGGGGATAGTTGATGATGATGATGATGATGATGATGATGATTGGAATAGTTGATAATGATGATGGGCATAAATGATAATGATGGTGACAATTGGAGTTGTAGAAACACTTGATGATATTGGTGTTGTTGACATCCTTTTAAATTGGGATATTTAGACCTTACTGTGCTTTCAGCAGTAAATTTATGAAAGTTTTTCTGTAGCTGAAATTGGACTATGCGGATGAACTGCACTTGTTTAGGAATTGAATAAATTGAACCAAACAATATGGGCTTCAAAGCTAATTAGAGGATTAAACTTAAGTTAAAAAAGCTTGTCTCAATCTTAAAAACTATTGAGTAATCGAAGAGGTTTTTGGCACAGAACAATTAAATCAGAGAGAAATTAGTTATATTAATTTATTTACTCACTACCCACTTATAAACAACAGAGTTTTGGCTAAATGCGAAAGATATTGAAATGAATTTTGAAATAAAATTTCAAAAAGCGCAAATGTTTCCATACACATAAACTGGCTCATCTCATGGTGCCACAAGTTTATGACGATGCTCATGCAATACCTGGCTTTGATTGAAAATGCGGATTTTCCTCTCATTGTGGCAGCAATAAGTAGCCCGTGCCAAATTCTAAAATCTCTTTTTTATCAGCCGTAATAAATTAACACAGTTAATTATTAATGATGTTGTATGTCACACTTTTTAACATATAATGAAAAGGAAATGTTTTTGTTATTTGATCGTAAGGTTTTGCTAGAAAAATACTAACAAGTGTGTTTACAAATCGTTTTAACTTTGTTTGTCTGCGTGGGAACTATAATCGTACAAAATTTGACATCTTTAGAAAAATTAGCATGCTTGTCAGTAAATATGCAGTAAATCTGTTTGTGTACTCATCATTAAATTTCTGTTCTGCTTTGAAGTTCTTTAGACAGCAACGTCTGTTTAACCAAAAAAATAATTATTTTGAAATGAATAATACGAAAAGTAACAGAGCTGTACAACCAAAAATGTATGCCATGACAAATCGTGCGTTTCGTGCAGAAATATCTGCCCGCAGTTGTTCCTTCCACTGAAATAATGTAAGCTGAATTCCCCAATTGAAATTGGCTTTGTGGCGTAAGTTTTGTGATTGCGGAAGAGAAAATTTCTGTTTGATTGTTTTGTGTGACGTCAGTGGCCCCAGGTGATGAAAATTTCATTCCTGGTGACACGCTGAGCCACAATTTAATTCCAAGGTGTTAAAGCAATAGCGATTTGAAAAATATATTGATTTGTAATATAACTTTGAAAAAAAAAATCCGTCTTTATGATGGTTTCTTGTTTTGTTTGTCTTTTCATGGCTTTTATCTCATTAGCTTCTTGTTGGGATTTAAGAATATTTCAAAGATTCTTTACGAACGCAATTTTTGAGAATCGTAGGGGCGGGTAATATAACAAGATTTCCTACAGAGATAGATTTGTGATTTGTTTTCTTCTGTAATTGGTGCATTTTGGATGGCGAAACGGAGCGGTTCTGAAATTTCAATTTTCAGTTTCTGTTGTAAAGGGAGCATTTTATTCCTGATATACAACTGGTATTGACTTGATGCGAGAGCGTGTTCCGCCGGCAATGTCGATGCAGATGGTTTTAATAGCAGCTACCAATCTTTAGCTTGAGACTGAATCTTACCAATTAGGTTCAGTATTTCCGACTGAAATGTTGTTATAATATTCTTAAGCATAATTGTTAGTTTGGGTTGTATATGTTTTTACATTTTTTTATTCGAAAATTTTCATAATTCTCTAGATGTTTTGAAACCGAGTTGAGTCTCTGCCTGCCATCCAAACACTGTTTATCTACCGAAGTTTGCTATTTGATAAACTGAAAATGTAACTTAAAATTGTACTTGTAATATTCACATTTTAGTTTTCAGTTTTACAGGCGGTGTGGTATTGATCAAACCTGAACGAGAAATAATTATTTCACTTCTTGATTTTCTGCAGTATTCATAATAAACGTTTCTTCTCCTTGCCGACTCGGCTTCGGCTATATTCTTAGTTTGTTCTTAAATTTTAGGCATTTAGTCTTCAGCGTCCAAGGCTGTTATGATAAAGGGTGTAAGTTTGCATTTACTGAACAGAAAGTAAGAAAAAAAAGTTTTCCTGGACCATGATGTTTTAAATTTTTGATTCCATCCATCAGTGGCAACGAGAACATTCATTGCGCCATTGTCATCGGCGTTTCCTCAACATTCGACACGTCCTTCAATCGACTACCGTAATCCTTTGTGAATCATATTTTTTCCCAAACTGAACCAACTGCAACATGTTTAAGTTCACTTACCAGTGCTCTGCGAGGTATTTTTATCATTTTGGAAACATTTTCTAAACAAATACTCGACATCTTTTTTAAGAAATATATTCAAGTATACGAGTCTTACATAAATTTTACAGCTTTTATCAAAAAAGACCACAGTTTTTACAAGATACGTCACCATTGTTTCGTAATTCAGCACTGGACGATTCGACACAGTTTTGTACGTGAATGTCACTAAAATTGCAACCATATCAGCATATGAACGGAATAATTGCAAGCTTCCCAGCAATCTTTTCCTTTTGTACACAATCCCAATGGCTGAGATCGTAAATTTTATTGCAATATTTTAAAAAGAAGTTGTTCAATGATTCACGTCCGTGATCATTATGCATTGTGGGTAGTAATCGAAGACGCTTGACGCGCTAACCAAAACGCTTAGTAACCAGTAACAACTGGTATTTTCTCATCTTGCAGATCTCTAAATTCTTCTTAATGCCATTTTTTTCAGTCTTAAGTGTAGTAGCTTATAAATGCTTTCAGCAAAAAAAGATCTCTAAACTTTGTCAATCAAATTCCAATAAAAGGCAATATCATATAAAGTTTGTCAACTTTTGACTTAGTAATGGTTGAACTGTGACCCAATAAAGTGGCGATTCGTTTAAATTCCTTTTAAAAAATCAGAAATTGACAGCATTCATAACTGGCTATTGAGTGCTCAACAAGAAATGAGTTAAATGTTTTTTTTTAAAAAATCAATCTGAGTCTCTGTGGTTTTACAGGGTTGCTAAAAGTTATGAGTAACCAAAATATACAGAAAAGATTGAGTGATAAAAATGCGCGATTTCTCAGTTAACGACTGCAGAATCAGTTTATTCCCCCGCACCCTCCCC
>JAODFW021537653.1:0-13724 GCA_027575235.2 Palythoa mutuki
AGATCAACCTTAATTAAATTCAGAAATGATGCAACATTTCAATTTCCTTCGGTGAACCTTTGGTTCACAAGTCTTAGCACTTCAAAACAAAACAGGTAATTATTGGAACATGTTCGTTCTACATCTGTGTCATTACAAACTTCGCTGTAGATGAATACTCATTAAAACTTTCCGTCCGGGGTGTTGATCACCCGGGTTCGAACCAACTTGTTACCGAAACAACTAATGAGCTTAGGATACGAAAACACCTTTAATCATAACAGTTTGTATAAGGAGTGTTCTACGTGTCCTTCCGTTTGGGTAACCCGGTAATCCTTAGGTTTTGTTTAAACATCTGAAACTGAGATTCAAATTGAAAATGAAAGTGACTCGTCATCTATGGAGTAGCATTGTTAAGTTTGAAATGAATACTTTTTGAAATATAATTTTTCTGAGTTTCGTTACATATCACTTGTCTTATCCAAACCAACGTATCAAAATCGCGCATTATCTATTAAGAGCATAGGTAGCACGGACAATTGACGGCCCTCCTTCCAGCGGCAGAAAGTAGAATAATATTGGAAATCTTGCAGGAATGCATGAATATCATCAGTTCTAGCACATTTTGGAGGACTATATGCGTTTGTGCCTCTAGAATTGTTAGCGTTAGCGTCTTCGTATTGTTGCGTAAACGCGGCCAGATTAAGATCACTACCTTGATGAGTTACGGCAAAAGTTTCCCACTGGTAGTGAAAAGATTGACAATATTGGCGTTTTACAATACATCATTTATCTTAAACTATAAAATGCGGTAGAATTACGAACAAGAACAAAATGTATATTAAGGTAAAAGAAATATCTTGTAATTCTAGGTCAAAACTCTACTTTTGAATACTACTTAATAATTAAGTTCCGTGCATCAGTGACTTCATGGTCAGCACTAAGGAAAACTCTAAATAATTAACAATAACTTGAAACTTGTTAAACTCGGACGTTTCTTAACTTGATTGGAGGATTCAGTAGGGCGGTAAATACAATCCTCAACTGTTCTGAGCTGACGAGATTAAAAGGAGATTTTTCTTAGTGATGGTGCCCGTATAACAGGTACCAGAAACATTGAATTTTACTGGTGAAAGATATTCTACTGAACAAAAATCGTGCTAACTTTTAAATTCGGGTAGGGTGAATAGAGTACCTGCTTATTACATATTCTCCATTGTGCTTCACTTTGACAATACCTTCGACCGTTACTGAAAATATTTATTTGAAAGCACGTGATGTAAAAGAGAGTTTTCGATCGTTTTAATGGCGGAAAATATTTCGACAGACAGATGTTCTGAATAGTTGGACCATTGATCAGAACACATGTTTACCTGTTTTCACGGACAAAAGCCAGTTGCAAAATATCTTCCAGCTCTACTGGTTACCGGGCAAAACCTGTAGCGATTAATTAGTAATAAGCCACAATACCAATTAAATGTTCCTAATTTTCTCTCTTAGAGCCGGAGTGAGCTTTGTTGAAACTGGGATCATTATTTTACCTATCGTTAGGCCTTGGTCCAGAAATTAATGAAAGAAATGTCATCGCTTACTACTTTAATTGAAATACTAAGATAGGATACTTGAGATAATCAAAACTTACATTTTGTCCGTTTGGCGGATAACTCGTTCATCTATTCGTTGGCCTCATCATCATCACAAATACTAGTTTTTTTTAAAAAAAACAATATTGAACTCCATTAGTACCAATTTTATTTAAAAAAGAATTGATACTTGGAGATAAATCATTTACTTACAATCCCATTTGAGGACGGCCCCACACAACCCTTTGAGGGAAGAAACTTTTCCCCCTTCACCTTTCCTTTCAAATTTGTACGCTGCCGCGACAGCACAAATTGTAAGTGCATAGAAGCTCCAAGCACTTGGATGTACTTGGCACACATAACAGGAATGTTTGTTTTCCATTTTCAGTAATAGTTAATTAAAGACTCTGGCACTGAAGGGAAGGTCAAGCCACTGCAAGAACTTTGGGATTCTTTTAGGTATTGCTGTTGTTAATTTTGAGGTGATGGGTTGTTTCTCGTCTTTTGAGGTCGAGGAAGAGACCATATTGTTAATTTGTGACGTTTCTTTGTCGCTTTTCGAATCTTCTGTGTGCAAAATGTGGCTCCTAGTGTTGCAAAGTTTTGTTTGTTTACGTTTCATGTAGTTATTCAAATCATCCTTTACACCGCTTTTGTTTCTGGAATGTGGCTTCTAAGACAACGTGGATGTTGGCTGAGGGATATGATACTGGAGGTGGGCGTTCTCGTTATTTAGTAATATAAAGCCAACCGCTATGTTCACCTTATAAACTGTTGTCTGGTCCGCAAAAATTTGGGTGGCATCTTGACGAAGTTCACCGGGATTGATGGATTGGAGCCTGAAATTGTACCAGTCAAGAATTCGGTTTTGACGGCTGTGACGAGTTCGAATCTGGTCCCAATGTTGATGGTCTCGGGGTCGAGGGCATGGAGTAGTGGGAGAGGTACAAAAGGTGGATCAGGTTCCCAACTAGAACTAGCTGCAGGTTGTGGTTGTTGTCGAGGCTCGGTAGTGCGGGTCCGTTTTGAGGTACTTGGTTTTATGGTAACAAAACATTCCACACATATACATATCTGTGCTGTAACTCATTGTTTACTTTCTATCATCACAATAAACTATATGAAAACAAATTCAACCAAGAGTAAATTAGCGTACAAAAAAAGCAACATATTACAGTATATAACAATATAATATTCGCTTAAGAGCGAATTAACATATTACAACGTATTTGTAAACAAACTTTCACTCACGAATGAGATAATATACTATAAACATTTGCTTCTGGTGAATTAATAACAAAGTATTCACCAACAGCGAGTTCGCACATTATAAACATTGGGTCAAAAGTGAATTAATAGTAAAAAACATTCGCTTGCTAAAGTTTCATTAGGATAAAGATGATGATTATAGGATCCGTAATTGGTATTGTTGCGATCGCACCATTACAATGCACATAAGATGAAATTGGATTCAATGTGGTAGTCGTCCAAATCAAAACAGACTTGTTGTAACACGGAGTGAGCCTCCACTTCCTTCTGGTTCACTGGAGAACATTCCATTGTTTCTTTTGTTTGGCACTGAAAGGCAGGTCGAGCCAACGGAATAACATGCAAGGAGGATCGTTCTTGCTGTACAAAAAGAATGAATTGGGATTCTTGGCGGCCTAGTTTTTCTTTAATTTCAGATCGTAAAAACCTTCACCACGACAGTCACACGGGAAGGGAAGAGTGATTTTGAGGTCGGCTGTGGGTTGTTCCTTATAGCTGGGATACGAAACATGTGACACGTATTACCCAATCAGCGACACGGTCGGCACCACAGAAGAACACCTAGGATTGGACAGGACATTTCTAATACTGCCAGTCGTCGTTGTGCGGGAATCCAGGAGTGTATGGTGGAAAGGGCAACTATAGCCCTCCTGGAGCATGGTGTGTTGAGGTAAGGTGTCGGAGACTTCAGATCAACAGAGATCTAAGATTTTCTGTGCGGCTGTCTCACAATCCTCGTCCACCCTGAAACAGGAGGGGCAGGTTCTGGTTTCTTGTTTTTCTTGACGGGAGGTATCACCAGTTCGACAGGATCAATATAATCATCATAGTCATGTTGAACTAGCCTATGACTAAGTTGGGTGTGTCTCCCACCTTGACGTTTTCGTTTTGGACGGGCTGTTTCACGTGCCAAAGCGTTATCAAATGAGACGGAGTTAGTTTGTCCTGCCGCTATGATAAAAAACAGATCGCCTTCTGGGGAAAGCTAGATATATGTCCAAAGAACCAAAACGAGGTTCAAAAATGTCATCATACTCAACCAATCAGAGCCTAGCTGCTAGTAAGAGATAAATGTTTCAATCATCTATTGGATGTGAATCATCCACAGCATAAGGTGTTGTCGCACCACTTCTTGTCTCTTGCCCAGTCTACAGCAACTTGCTTGAAATAGTTGATTTTCTGATTCCAACTCTTTGCACTTATTTCCCCTCAGTTTATTAGTAGCCAGGATTGCTTTGCCGCTTTGCAAAATCAGTTTTAAAACAGACCAGAAGGTTTAAGCTAGTAGAAAGTGGTAAACGTTACTCGCGCTAGAGTGGAGTGATGGTCTGGGTGATGCTGGAGGTGAACGAGGGACCCGCAGACCACTAACATTGGCCATCACCAAGTAGAATCGAAAGTTTGCATGCCTTGTGGTGTCATAGGCTTCCTGAAACTCCTCATGGAGACTATGTAAATCACTTAGTAGTTTAGTAAGATGATTGATATGGCTGGTGACGATATCAATTTTGTCCTGGAGATCTTTGTTTTTTTATGTGATTTTTTGGAGTTAGTTATTGAGAGGTAATATCGTCCTCCAAGATGAATTAATGGTTCGAGTGAGCTGCAATCTTGAGACAAGATTTTCCCTAATGTGTGGTCCTATAACCTATCAAATAACAAAAACAAACTATTGTAATCTAGAAATCCAAAAAGAGTTACATGTAACTCCATCATCATGACAACAGATAAAATGCTCCATGTAATAGTTAGTCGTTATCCCCCATTCCCTTGCGGATATGGTGATATTGAATGAACTGCTATAAACATAGAACCCTTAGGACATTATGAAACAATTTTTATGACTGAAGAAAAGTATTTTTTATTGTTTGTGCGATTCATAAGCGAGATTACCTGAAAAGCTACGGATACGGTGGCATTGAATGAACTGATACGTACATAGAACCCTTAAACATTATTATTAAACAATTTTTGAACAAAAGCATTTCGTTTTATTGCTTTTGATTCATAAGCGAGATCAATACGTTCTCCTTGTACATCTTCAGGTTACAGTCTATTCCCATATCTTCTTCACCCGGAAAATAGGTAAAGTTCTCTGCTCTATTACGTTCTGGCATTTCTTTTCTCCAGAGGCGAGTGTGTGCTTCTTTCAATATTTTCTCATGCAGTGCATGCACGTGACACGGTATAGGAACACAGCAGCTAACAAGTTTTATCTTCATATTTCGTCGAATGAGACAGTCCACTAACTGGTAGAACGCTTCTTAATGACGATTTACACCTTTTTCCTCCATAACTGTCGCTAACCATCTAGATTGCATAAAGGCAGCAAATGCAACTTTCCAATTTTCAAGAGGAGCTCTTAGCGTACTGCTGATGGACGTGCTCTTCCTCAAGCAAGGATGTATGAATTTTGTGCAAGATTTCCAAGTGAAAGCTAACTTCAATCCCTTCAAGAAGATCACCATCGTTTCAGCTTGTGATTTTGGAGGGCCTGGGTTGGGATGTACATCTCCACAGCGTAACAAGTTTCAAGCTATCTTATACCTGTGTAGCAGTTTCCCGAAACATACTTAACTGGAACAAGTTACTGGAGAGTGCAAATGTTATTATTGTCCTTAATGTGTGGTACTGTCATTAGGATGTTCAATTTCAATGCTGCTTGTGTATACTTGTAATTCACCAAGGCTGTGCTAAAAGAGGGTAGCCAGTATGAATTGCTTCAATTGTTGTAGTCATATCATGAATTTGCAGTTGACGCAAAAGCTCAGTTGCTATGAAGTCGGGAAGTTCAGAATATCCTATTTAAATGTTGTCTTCCAGTCGGTTGGCTTGTTTAATGATATCTGCTTCTAGCAGGATGCTCCCCAGGATAATCTTTGAATTTTGCACTTCTCGAGTCACTGGAAATGCACTAATTTATTAAAACCAGGCACATATACTTCTTTTATCGATGGTACTCAGGAATGCGGTGCCATTAAAGGAAGGGATTTTAGAATGATATGCACTTCTGACGACCAACACAGTGGAGTTACCTTCCAGAAGAAGGCTAATGCGTGAGAAATACTCGCATGAACGTCAGAACGTGAGAAATGCGTGCGACTTGCGCTCAGTGCGTGACACTTGAGAGCTCTGAATTTGTCTTTACATTTAGTGAGCATGTAAACATTGTGACTTTGTCCAGTCTTGTCTTAGCAATGGTATTATGAAGTCACAGAGAAAAACTAATGAAATGAAATAAGTATTCAATTAGAGGCATTATAATCTATTTTATCGAGAGCATAAACAAAGTTCATCTAATTGATACTTATTTCATTCAATCCGTCATCAGCCATTACATATCGATAATTGTGATTTTTATCATTACAAAATCTAAAATTGGCAATGAATGCCTCAAGTTCGAGAGAATAGTCTATAGATACAAAATGCTGATGAAAACAACATAAAAGTTTGAGATCTTGAATATATTGTTACTGGTCTTGTCCTATAACCTATCAAATAAAAAAAACCTATTGTAATCTAAAAATCCAAAACGAGTTATATGTAACTCGATCATCATGACAGCAGATAAAATGCCCATGTAATAGTCAGCCGTTATCCCCCATTCATAAACATCAGTCAAATGTAAATGTATTTCACGCGGCAAATTGCTACGGTTTAATAAGTGAGAATAATACGTTCTCCTAGTACATCTTAAGGTTACAGTCTATTTCCATATCTTCTTCACCCGGAAGATAGGTAAAGTTCTCTGCTCTATTACTTTCTAGCATTTCTTTTCTCCAGAGGCGAGTGTGTGCTTCTTTAAATATTTTCTCACGCAGTACATGCACGTGACACGGTATAGGAACACAGCAGCTAACAAGTTTGATCTTCATGTTTCATGGAACGAGGCAGTCCACTAACTGGTAGAACGCTTCTTAATGACGATTTACACCTTTTTCTTCCAGAAATGTCTCTAACCAGATTCCATAAAGACGGCAAATGCAACTTTCCAATTTTCAAGAGGAGCTCGTTGCGTACTGCCGATGGACGTGCTCCTCCTCAAGCAAGGATAGATGAATTTTGAGAAAGCTCACTTCAATCCCTTCACTGAAATCACCATTGCTTCAGCTTGTACTTAGGATTTTGGAGGGGCTGGGTTGGGATGAACATCTCCACAGCGTAACAAGTTTGAAGCTATCGTATACCTGTGTAAAAGGTTCCTGAAACGTACTTAACTGGAACAAGTTACTGTAGAGTGCAAACGTTATTATTGTCCTTAATGTGTGGTACTGTCATTAGGATGTTCAATTTCAATGCTGCTTGTGTAGACTTGTAATTCACCAAAGGCTGTGCTTAAAGAGGGTAACCAGTATGAATTGCTTTAATTGTTGTAGTCATATGAATTTGCAGTTGAGGCAAATGCTCAGTTGCTATGAAGTCGGGAAGTTCAGAATATCCTATTTAAATTTTGTCTTCCAGTCGTCTGGTTTTTTTAATGATCTCCGCTTCTAGCAGGATGCTCCGCAGGAAAATCTTTGAATTTTGCACTTCTCGAATCACTGGAAATGCACCAATTTATTAAAAGCAGGCACATTTACTTCTATGAATGGTACTCAGGAATGCGGTGCCATTAAAGGAAACGATTTTAGAATTATATGCACTTCTGACGGCCAACACAATGGAATTACCTTCCAGAAGAAGGCCAATGCCTGAGAAATACTTGCGTGAGCGTGAGAACGTGAGAAATGCGTGCGACTTGTGCTCAATGCGTGACAGTTGAGAGCTGTGAATTTATCTTTACATTTAGTAAGCATGTGAACATTGTGACTTTGTCCTGTCTTGTCTTAGCAATGGTGTCATGAAGACACAGAGAAAAACTAATGAAATGAAATAAGTATTCAATTAGAGGCATTATAATCTATTTTATCGAGAGCATAAACAAAGTTCATCTAATTGATACTTATTTCATTCAATCCGTCATCAGCCATTACATATCGATAATTGTGATTTTTATCATTACAAAATCTAAAATTGGCAATGAATGCCTCAAGTTCGAGAGAATAGTCTATAGATACAAAATGCTGATGAAAACAACATAAAAGTTTGAGATCTTGAATATATTGTTACTGGTCTTGTCCTATAACCTATCAAATAAAAAAAACCTATTGTAATCTAAAAATCCAAAACGAGTTATATGTAACTCGATCATCATGACAGCAGATAAAATGCCCATGTAATAGTCAGCCGTTATCCCCCATTCATAAACATCAGTCAAATGTAAATGTATTTCACGCGGCAAATTGCTACGGTTTAATAAGTGAGAATAATACGTTCTCCTAGTACATCTTAAGGTTACAGTCTATTTCCATATCTTCTTCACCCGGAAGATAGGTAAAGTTCTCTGCTCTATTACTTTCTAGCATTTCTTTTCTCCAGAGGCGAGTGTGTGCTTCTTTAAATATTTTCTCACGCAGTACATGCACGTGACACGGTATAGGAACACAGCAGCTAACAAGTTTGATCTTCATGTTTCATGGAACGAGGCAGTCCACTAACTGGTAGAACGCTTCTTAATGACGATTTACACCTTTTTCTTCCAGAAATGTCTCTAACCAGATTCCATAAAGACGGCAAATGCAACTTTCCAATTTTCAAGAGGAGCTCGTTGCGTACTGCCGATGGACGTGCTCCTCCTCAAGCAAGGATAGATGAATTTTGAGAAAGCTCACTTCAATCCCTTCACTTAGATCACCATTGCTTCAGCTTGTACTTAGGATTTTGGAGGGCCTGGGTTGGGATGAACATCTCCACAGCGTAACAAGTTTGAAGTTATCGTGATTTTTATCATTACAAAATCTAAAATTGGCAATGAATGCCTCAAGTTCGAGAGAATAGTCTATAGATACTAAATGCTGATGAAAACAACATCAGTTAGGATTTTGGAGGGCCTGGATTTGGATGTACATCTCCACAGCGTAACAGGTTTCAAGTTATCGTCTATGTACACAAGACAGATAGACCATTCTAGACCCTGTAACATGTGTGTCATTAGCCGCTGAATGGTCCCGGTGAATTACTCTATCCAAAACGCAAGACTTCGAACTGATGGAGCCCATTATGCGCGATAAAATTTGTTTTCTCATTTGACTCTAGAGAAACCTCAATTTGCCATTAACCGGATCGCAAATCTAATGTCGAAAAATATTTTGCACCCCCTAAAACCTCAAGAGCCTCTGTGATTCGTGGTAAAGGATAACTATCCTTCATAATAGCGTTAAAAAATTCAGTTTTCGTGTCATGGTGGTTGTTGATTCAATAAATATGGTCTTTCCATTAACAACATGAATCATGCTTTGAAGGTCTGCCATAGCGTCAGCTATTTTATAAAGAGTTGACTTTAAGTTAGTGACATGAGATTCACAAGACCCGCCAACATGTGTGTAGATCCAGCGAATTATACCACCTAGCCCTGTGTGGCATGCCCAAGCACTTCGGCGTTGGCAACTACTAGATCTATGGATATTTGACTGCGATGGGTTATGTTGTAGCCATGACTTTTCATATCTTTTTGATTGGACTGTGCAATTTGTAGCAACCCATTGCTTGCAGTCATCAAGAAAGGGGACATAATGATGAAGACAAAGTAGGTTGTTGTCGGGTTGCAAAGTAATAGAATTTTAAGAGGTAAGTACCACACTCGGTAAGATTAGTGGTTCCTTGGAATGAAAGAGCTGGTGTGCAGCTTCATGTGCGGCAAAAATACGACTGTAAGAGGTTGTCATAACAGGTGCACAGTGACGCTTGATGCGAGATTTTTTACCATATGCTATGTTGATTTGAGTTAACAAAGTTAACATGTTTGTTATGAGAGTGAAATACGATTGTGTAAGGACTCTAGGCAAGAAGTAACGGAAGTTGAATCAAGGTCCTGCGAACTAGAGGGAGTTGCTAAGCTGTAGGCAGCTAGAATATAGAAGCAAATCATGATCATGACGAAACGTCTGGTAATGGGTGTGAAGAATATCCTAGGGAGTAAACAAGATTGTTTCAGTGGGCAAAGCTTTTTGCTGGCTCCCAAGAATTGTATCTACTTTGGTTACCTAACAATTTTTTCAAATATTCTGTTTTTCCTTTCCGTTTCGTTTCCGAGACTCAAATATCTTTTCTTCCTGAAATATTTTCGTTTGATAGTTCATATACTGAGGAGCCGGTGTTTAACTGGGAAGAATGTTACCATTTACATAATTCGTTGTTTCTTGTGTTGTTTCCGAATTTTGGGTATTAACTGAGGATATATCAGTTAATAATTCCAAGTCCTGTAGCTATTGTTTGTTCAAATCTGGTAACTCTATAGGTCTGTTATCAGAGTCATTATACGGTTTCAGTCGATTGGTGTGGGTAGTAGTGTAATGAGGTCATTAACTAATGTTTGCAAACGAAAATGAATCTGCGACATTTTTTCAATTATTTTAAAGGGTCCATGCCACTGAGACGTCAATTTGGGGGACAGTCCTAACTTCATATACTGGTTCTTGTGTAGTCTGGGATGCAGGCCGCCCAGTTAAGAGGAACAGGGTAGCCACGGTCCTTGAAAATCCTGGAAAGTCATGGAATTAAGAAAAAAATATTCCAGGCCCTGGAAAGTCCTTGAATTTGGGTCGTGGTCCTTGAAAATCCTGGAATGGACGAATAATTTCTTTCTTGAATTCCAAAAATAATGAAAAATAATCGGTTCGTTAAAATATTCTTAATGTGACAACCATGTAAAATAAAAACAACTCCAGAAGGCTTGATTTTTGGCCCAAAACAAATCTTCTAAAGCTTGTTAATATAATTCGTGTATTGTTGAACTGATTTTTGAAAAACAAGGGGAAAAGCATTCAAGTTTTATTTGATCGAGAAGGTCCTATATTTGCTTGAAAATATCATGGAAAGTCCTGTAAAAGTCCTTGAATTTCACATCCATAAAATGGTGACAACCCCGGAGGAAGATGGTGAATTTAGAAGGTAATATGCAGGAGCAAAGAGAACCATTGAGAAGAGTCTATTCATTTACAGGCTGAGTAACACTGTTGGTAGAAAGACAGAGTCCTGTTATGGGATTTAGAGAAAAGGTCGCTAGTGTCACTTTCGACCAACATGATACCAGATAATTATGATGATGACATTACAGAATCCTTGATCGAAACCATCTAAAACACTTTTGAGGTCATATTAATGCAAAATAGGGACATTTGAGAAAACGACCGTTATCAATTTTCAAGAGGAGCTCGTAGCGTACTGCCGATCGGACGTGCTCCTCCTCAAGCAAGGATGTATGAATTTTGTGCAAGATTTCCAAGAGAAAAAGCCCACTGCAATCCCTTCTCGAAGATCACCATCGCTTCAGCTTGCAGTTAGGATTTTAGAGGGCCTGGGTTTGGATGTACATCTCCACGGCGTAACAGAGTTTCAAGCTGTCGTCTGGACTGAGACATGCAAATGATGAAGCCTTCCCTTCCTGCTGCTTGAAATGTTTTTGTATGTCATTCCAATATTTTTCTGTCAAAAAATTGAATATCAAAACTAATTTGCAAAATTCTTGACAAATACAAACTATTTACGATTTATGTTACCACACATTGTTATATAATTTTAAACCGCACTGCGGTTTTCGCTATAATACTGTTACATTTTTGAAGTATTAGAATCTCAGACGCAACAGACTAGCTCCTTCAACCATTGCTTCAGAGCCGATAACAGGGTGGAGACGAGGAGTGAACTGTTAACGGGATTTGGTCTCCGTTAACACGGAGGTTCAACGGACTGTCGAACTGTTGAATGGGTGCGAATTTAAAGGGAAAAGTGATTCTCAAACAATTCTGGTAGGCAGTACGCGGGATTACCAAGTCAACCCAATATAGGTAGAAACACGCAGAGTATCTCCAACAAGATCCTTTTATTCTGACAAAGGGTTGCTGTAAACTCGATATAAGTTCGTAAGAAGCTCGGATACAAGTTCAGAAAACTCATCCATACGCTCTATGTATTGATAGTGAGATAGTTCTGGTGGTATTAGCAAACATTACATCATCCTAGTCTTCTAACTACGACTGCGAACTATTACGTCACACTGGTAGTGGAAAGCTTGACAATGTTGACATTTTACAATAGATCATTTATCGTGAATTATGAAATGCGGTAGAATTACTGACATAAACGAAATGAAATAGCGTGTATATCAAGGTAAAGGAAATATCTTATAATTCTAGTTCAAAACTAGATTTTTCAATACTACATAAGTTCCGTGCATCAGTGACTTCAACGTCAGCACCAAGGAAAACTCTAAATAATTAACAATAACTTGAAACTAATTAAACTCGGACGTTTCTTAACTTGATTGGAGGATTCAGTAGAGCGGTAATACAACCTGCTCTGTTAGTTTTGCATTACGTTTTCGTTTCAAATTCTTTTATGCTTATTTGTCTTGTAACATTACCCCCTGATCAAATTAAAATACGTCCTCGTATTTTTCTGTATGTGATCTCTTGGTTTTTGTCTTAACTTTATATGAGTTTGTTTGTTTGTTTTTTGTTTTTTTCATTTTTTTTTCAGTGTCCTGGCTATTGTCGTCCATTATCCAGTTTCGCCACCAACCATTTTCCATATTCCTCAGCTTTGGCAATGGTTGTCTCCATCCAGTTCCCGCTACAAAGTTGGTCAAAACGTGGGCAGTCGAGTGCCTCTAGATTGACAATCGTCTCCCCCAAGTGGTGTTAGAGAGTTTCAAGTTGCTGGCAACCTTTTGCAAAGAACGCCACTGGTTGCCTCCCTCTACTAATCGTGGCGAACTGGCTGACTGGCCTGCCACAGGTCTCGTAGGCATATTCCAATTGATTCCTGTGGCCGGCCATCCCACTCGAAGGGATTATACCAGTGGAGAGTTTCTTGTATGCGATACGCTGTTCTCGCCACCTCTGAGTGGTTCTCCAAATACGATGTATCAAAGATGAGCTCACCACTCACTTGAATTCCTCACAGGAGTATGCAAGGGCCTTGATGTGTATGTTGTTTCCAACTCGTTAGGAGGAACCCATCACAGGACAGCGTGACTTTCAAATGAGCCATTGTTGTACGTTGTTTTCTTGAACGTGAGTTTGTGAATAGTGCTTAGCAAAATGAAGAGTGAGTAAATGTTTTTGGGAAAGAAAGAAGAGTTTCTATAGCTCTAGAAAAACGTGGTAAGGTGTCAACACATGTTCCTTAACAGAATTCCAACAACCATTAAATATTTACTGGTGTCGTTGGTCGTTGTACATGTTCCTTTATTCCTCTTGTTTTTATTTTTTTTTTGTTTTTCGTAACTACTTTTACTATCATAAATCCTTTCTTGTACAAGTATATTTCATGTGTATGTCTCTTCTTCATTTTCAGGTTTAATGTCTTCTTCATCTTCACCATCCGAACCATTAAGTTAATCACCTGAGTTTCTTTAAAAACGAGGTATTAAATGTTTCACCGCAGACACTGCACGAATACTTTCGCTCCGCTCCACGTCGTTCATGTACTTGCTTGACATGGCGCAATAAATGTTCTTTCCTGGAGAACTTTTTGTCACAATGGGGGCACTCGTTAGGTTTAATCACCCTTGTATCAGCTCGTGGCACCTCAAGTTATGCTGCAGCGTAAACTCTTTACTACAAGTTCCACATTCATAATGGCGTTTCTTGCCTGGAGGACTCTCGTCATTCTGCAAAATGTTTTCAAAATATACTTTTTAATAATAATAATAATAATAATAATAATAATAATAATGTGACGTTGTAATAATCGTTGTGACAGGGACTCGCTTGCAGCAGAGGTACAACTGGAGTTTCGGAGTTACGCTTTTATTGATGAAGTCTTATGGTAGAAGGTTCAGAGTCGTGTGTC
>JAODFW021538619.1:0-13722 GCA_027575235.2 Palythoa mutuki
CAACCAAGTTGAGGTCAAAACCGGCTTGGAAAAGGTTTTTCTAGTCCGTAGCTGCCACCGTGAGAACATTTCCCGCCATGTTGTTGGTAACATGATATTTAGATTTAAAATCAACATTGTATGGGGGGAGGGGGGTTGTTTTGATATAAAACAAAAAAGTCTCAACAATTTGGTCCAGTTTGAAGGTGCTTTGCTATGTGGCTGAGGACAATATGCTCCATGACTTTACAGCAGATACATGTGTGAGAAATGGGACGATAATTAGCTGGATTTGACTTATTCTATTTTTTAAAGATTGCTGTAACAGTGGCGTTGGACCAGCCCTCAGGTAAACTCCTTGATTGTAAGATTGTATGAACAAACAGCAAAGCCTACGTGAGATAGATACAGATGTTTCTTTAAGTGCTTTTGCAGGGAGTTTGTCAGGACCACAAGCTTATCTCGGATTTGGTGCTTGACAACACACTTAGGACTTATTTGGAGATTTGATATAGATGAGTATGGTGACTTGCCCACATCAGGAATAGGCAACCTTTCCTTAGTAAGAAAAAAGAATGGAAATGGTTGTTGAGGGTTTCTGCTTTATCTTTGTCTGATATTATGACATTCCTAAACTTAAGGGGAGGCATACCGACATCTTCAGATTTACTTGCACTGTATGACCAAAATTTTTTAGGGTTGTCAGACAAGCTAGGTCCAATGACTTCATTTAGGTAGTTATTATGGGCTTGTTTGACCAGTTTAGAAAATTTATTTCTCTGATTCTTAAAAGCTTTCCAATGTACAGAGGCTTTAGTTTTCACAGCTTTCTTATATAGGCGGTCTTTCTTTCGCTTATTCCACTTGATATCCTTAGTAATCCAGGGTAGTTTAAATTTTGGATTTGAGTTTCTTTGAGGAATGAATTTAAATATTCCATCTTGCACAGCGAAATTATTTTCTTTATAGTAGACTCCGGTTGTTGTTGTTTTCTTTCGCGGTAGTATTTTATATAGCTGTAAAGCGGAGATCTGAGTAGAGGCAGTAACTGTATCCAGGTCTACCAAAATATCAAGTTCTTTTTTTAATTAGGTTCATTTCAAGTTTTAACATTGACACCAATCTGGATTTGAAAAATGCAGTAAACGAGAGATTAATAAAAGATTGTTAAGTTTTTAACGTGCAGCATATTGTTTCCACGCCAGATCGATTGTAACACCCAATTATATTTCCTTGGAAATATTGATGGACTCATGTTGTGGATTGGGATAGGTGGAGGGAGGCTAACTATGTCCATCAAACACCCACTGTAGTTCCTATTTTCTCCTATTTTTTCGTCATATTTCCTACTTTATTCCTATTTTTCCGTCCCCAATTTCCTATTTTCCTAATTTTTTGACTAACCATGCTGCTTGACACCCTTTTATAGTGTTTTGCTTGTTGTTGTTACCTTTTCTTAAGGTCTTTGATTTCAGCATCGGGAAACACTACTCTAGGCTGAAGAAGCTGTTTTGTTGTAGGTAGCAAGGTTCTGGTCCTTCTGTTGGGTAGTACTTGGCTTGGGCTTGACTCCATTCCTTGGGTAGGGGTATTCCTGTAGTCCAAGAATATTAAGTAGGGGTCTGCATTGGCGTCTATTGCTTTATTTAGAAGACTCTTCACTGTTTTCACTGCTGATTCAGCCTTACTGTTAGCTTTGCTATTGCCCCGGCTGCTTGTCCTATGGACAAAACGCATTGGTTTGCAAACAGTGCAAATTCAACAGAGGAGAACTGAGGTCCGTTGTTGCTAGTCATGCGCTCAGGACAACTATAGCGAGTGAAGTGGATTTTTAGCTTTAGTATAACAGTAGATTCTCGGATGTTTGAGAGTCGTCGATCGCAAAGAAATTGCTGTAATAGTCGGATGCGAATAAGTAATCCTTTTCATCGAGAGTAAACAGGTCTGCACCAATCTGCTCTCATGTGCGTGTTGTCACTTTGTGAGACTTCAGCGTCTCTTTCTACGGGGTTGCCTCGTAATTTCTGCATATTTCACACAGTATTTTGTATTTTTGCGAGGAATATATGGTATTTAGCTATCAACAAACAATGGTTAAACATAAACCAACTTTGCGATTCTGGTTTATAACCAAACAAAATGTGAGTGGCATTTGAAATCTGTTTATTGTCATTTTGTTTAATGTTCCATAGTTCAGTGACTTTTTCCCAGAACTTGGCAATTTTCTCGCATTCACACAACATATGTGCAATTGTTTCCAAAGAGTTTTTGCATAAATCACAGAAAGGTGATGGCTTAATCTTCATTTGCCACAATTTTAGATTCGTATTATGTTTTGTCAATTATTTTGAATTGAAAAAATCTAAGTTTGTTTTTAATTGTGATTATTTTTTTTCAACCTTTGTTTAGTATCTATTTTATTATTAAATAAATTCTGAATTCTGAATTCTGTCGGGCTTCCTGTTGTGTTGGGCTTCCAACAGTACTTCCTGTTGTGTAGGGCTTCCTGTTGTGTTGTGCTTGGGGGAAGGACACAGGAAGCCCGACAAAACAGGAAGCCCGACACAACAACGGCTGTGAAAGAGACTAAAAGTTTACAGATAATTTGCAAATCCTGGCTTATTCGCGGTTCCTAATCATATTGGTTCACGTACATTTATTGATTGGATATTGGATAAGTTTCCGGTGCGAAATGTTGATTCATAATCATACACGAAAAATTACGTTTTCCGATAACCGATAAGATACTGATTTATATTAATTACATCAAACTTTTTTAAAAAAAATACACATAGTTCATTGAATATTTGTGTGGTTAGTTAAATTGTTCGTTATTATTATGGGTTAACGATCAAAACGTTTGAGAAATTGGCTACTAAAGCCGCTGTTACACGTTGAAACTTTTAGTTTTACCTGAAACTCGTGCACAACAACGAAACGAAACAAGTTTTAGCAGGCGTTGCACCTTGTAACATGGTCGGTTTCGTGAAACTTTTTTGAACTTCCGTTGCGAGATAGGTTTCACCGGAAAAGTAGAACCGCTTTCTTCTTTCGCAACAGTCATAACGATCGCTGTGGCGATAAAAGCAAGAGTTTTACCGTGTAACATCACTTGGTGAAACTGGTCTCGCTCGTAATTGCACACGAGTTTCAGCCAATAGTTTCAACGTGTAACAACGGATTAAAACTGCATGAAAGAATGAGTAAAATAGGCAGAACACAATATATCTACTTGATGAAGCAAAAATGTCTTCTTACAAATACAATACAAATTTACATTATAATACCTCCTTACTATGTTGTCCGTTTCCGAGTTTTAAAAGCATGGCAAAAGTAAGAATGAAGTGAAGTTGTAAATTTGTACACAAGGATATCTACACGCTTTTTTTATAAGAACTAGTAAACTTTGCCGAGGCTCATTGTTCTTACGTTTTGGCGATTTCAGCCTCAATTTGTTCTTATTTTGTTTTTATTTCTGTGAGCGGTTTTTAATGAAGAAAAAATAAAGTAAAACAAGGTATTGGAAAATGAAACGCCTTACGCCACGCATGTATTGTACGGCTGAATTTAGAGCGAACTACCTTCATTGTTTGTTGAGCAGTCTTTACTATGATCTTTTTATGTTTTATGCTGTATCGCTAGGTTTTAGTCAATTTTCTACCACAAAAACTTTCCTAGTTATTAAGCTTGTTCTTAAATTGTTCTGAAATTTTGGCCAATTTGAGCCTCGTTGTTCTTATAAAGTTGTTCATATAAAAAAGTGTGTACTTTACTTGTATTAAAATTCGCGCAGTACTAGAATTCTTGCAGCGCTTGGGGCGCTAATTTTAGCACTGTGCCGATTATAATCCGCGCGAAAAGCTTTGTGGTGTAATATGAGAAACTCATTGTTAGTAATGCAAATCAGTTGATTTATCAACGTATATGTATTTTTATGACTACGTGCAATCGAACAAATATTTGTCAAAGGTTGGCAACGATCAGGTGCACGCTCTTTTTTACAAGAACAACTTTATATGAACAACGAGGCTCAAATTTGCCAATGTTTGTGGTAGAAAATTGACTAAAACTTAGCAACACAGCATAAAAGATAAGATTCACTGTAAAGACTGCTCAACAATTAACAGTGAAGGTATTTCGCCTCTAAATTCACCCGTACAATACATGTGTGTCGCAAGGTGTTTCACTTTCCAATACCTTGTTTTATTTTGTTTCTTCTTCACTAAAAACCGCTCACAGAAATAAGAACATATTAAGAACAAATTAAGGCTGAAGTCGCCAAAAAATCAAGAAGAATGAACCTCGGCAAAATCAGTTACTGGTTCTTGTAAAAAAAAGTGTGTATGAGCGTGGCATTGAAAGAGATACAAAAAAGAGAATCCATTTGAACTTTAGCGAAAATTTTGATTGCCTTGTAAAGTATAATGTTAGACAATACCATTTAGGCCACTTAAAAAATATCCCGGTTTATCATAAACATTTTCCCAAAATTCAGTGAGGGAGGGAGCCTTTTTTTAGATTTAATACTTTTACCAGACTACCAAATCAGTTTGTGAGTAAATCTGCACCAATAACTCAGTACCAAACTAAGTTATCAGTGATACGGACCATATTACAATACAATCTATAACTCGTGTATATTTTTAATAACCCTTTGACAGGCAAAATGTTCTTCATCTCTTACATGTATATACTAGAATTGTTTTGCAACTGGGAAAAATTTTCTCGACTTAAATAAAAAAGCGAATGCGCTGGCAAAAATCAGTTCGCGCGCTGATGATAAATATGCATTATTGAACAAGCGTGCGGTCAAGATGGCTGGATATTGGCCAAGTTCTTTTTTTACGTTACCGAGACGAAGTAGAGGGCCATGAAATGCAACAAAATAAAGAACGAGTCCAGCTATCTTGACCGAACAAGCTTGTTCAATAAAGGATTTATTATATAGCCAAAGAATTTGACTTTACTCAGTACTGTTTTCCGTAAGACAAAAACGCTTCCATGTCTTGATATCACTTTGCGTTTTAATTTTTATATTTGTCGGTTTTTGTTGACGAACAAATTTACGAAACTCGTCTATGTTTTCTTTGTTTTGACTGACCTCTTCCCGTTTTTGCGACTTTATTACCCAAACTCAACGTGTAATTCCGCTCCGTGCAATTTATTTTTGCTTGCGGGAACAAATCGATCAATCCTGAGTCTATCTTGGCCGCTCGTGTAACCAATCAGAACATAGAATTCGCTTCATCTTGCCCGCTCAGCGAGCCAGCAATATGATAAACCGGGATATTTTTTTAAGTGGCCTTATGAATCTATTCAGTACATATGGGAATGCTAGTAAAGATTATTAGGAAAATGAAAGCCATATATACAATATAGTTTCAGTTCTTGTTGGTATTTTGAACTCACGTTATTTTGCTTAAATTACAAAATTTTGAAGCCATTTTTTGAGGCCACCGAATCGTTTCTGATTAAGTTTTGTCAAATTTTGTAGCATTTGTTGAATAAAATTACACTCATATAAAATACGTTAATTGTTAAAAGTTCTAATAAACAAACCAGAAAGAACGAACACGGAAAATTACTTGCGAGAATTTAAAGTTGCGCAAAATTAAATCGCACGAATCTAAAGTTGAGCGAAAATGAGTACGACGCGAATTTTAATACAAGTAAGGTAAACGCTTTTTTTATAAGAACCAGTAAATTTTGCCGAGACTCATTGTTCTTAATTTTTTGGCGATTTCAGCCTAAATTTGTTCTTAATTTGTTCTTATTTCTGTAAGCGGTTTTTATTGAAGAAAAAACAAAGTAAAACAAGGTATTGGAAAATGAAACGCCTTGCGCCACACATGTATTGTACGGCTAAATTTAGAGCGAGCTACCTTCATTGTTTGTTGAGCAGTCTTTACTATGATCTTTTTATGTTTTATGCTGTATCGCTAGGTTTTAGTCCATTATAACTTCAGCATGGACAAAATTGGTATTTTAAAAACCACCATTTCGTGAGGGTGATAATTTATGCAAAATTGCTCAAAATGCGTTTTCTGTCTCGCTGCGATCTTTATTTTTTTTTCATTTGTTTTGCAATGAATGTGTTGCCACAGAGGAAATATCATGTTTTGGTTGCTTTTATCAACAACTAAACACATGGCCCATACACTTTCATTATTTGACAACTCCAACAGAATAATTTCAACACATGTTGGGTCCAACAAGATTAATTACAGAACTGAAATATGTCAGAATGGCATGCTGAATTAAAACCCTGGATTCTTCAGTACCCTGTCAGCCAAAATTAGAAGAATAAGTATATCAAAAACATGTTGTACCAGCAATTTAATTCTCTGTGGCCACTACTTTTTCAAAAAGACCAGTTTTATCCATACTGATGTCATCATGGGTTTATGTGTGTTAAGTAAAGCAAACAGTTGCAGTCTCTAATATATTCCTGTTTTTAGAGAAAATGGCGATATTAAGTTTCTAACAAAAGGTGATAACAATTCGGTCGACGACCGTGGGCTGTATGCACCAGGACAGTTGTGGCTTCAGAAAAAAGATGTTGTTGGTCGTGCTAGGGGGTAAGACTTTTTCTATATTCTTTTTACTTGTTCCAGTTAATGCAGCTCTAAACAGGGACTCAGAATGCGGCTGTGACCCGTGAGCTAGAAAAATTAAAGTCTGTTAAACCTAAAACATTATTCCCTTTCCTCGTGATTTGATCAGGGCAAGAAGTTGTTTTAAAAAGTGCATGTAAACAGTCAAAATTAGTCATTGCATTTCATAGGGTTACAGTGGAGGGTTGTTTTCAAGACAACTAAATCTGAATGAGCCAAAGATCATTCACAGTATTATTTTGGTAGTCTTAGCATGTCAGTATACAAGTACAGATTATGTGTTTGGAAAACAAATTATTTCTTGTGAATTGTGAAGCCCGAAAATTAAAGTTGGCTCATTTTGAGAAAATCATGAATCGTGCCAAGACCCCTGCCCCCCTTTACCACCCCTGTTTAAAGAAGAGCACATCCTTCAACTGAGGGTTAACCCTTTCAGCCCCAAGCACGACAAATGATGTGGTGGTAAATTCTCCCAACTGAGCTCCATACTTTCTATATAAGCAGTTTGGGAGAATTTGTCTTTTCAACTTCTACAGTTTATTCCTTTTGATCAATTTCCAATTTCTCCTTACCGGTTATATTGTTTTGTTATGAGTTATGTAAGGAGAAGTTAGATGTTGATAAACCGCTCTGGGCTGAAAGGGTTAAGGTCATGTAATAAATGGTCTTACAGGAATGAATATACACTTTACTAACGTTTCTTTGGTGTAATCTGGCACATTCTCGTTTAGCAATATCTTTTCCCTCACTCTAAGGAAAAATCTGGAATATAACTCGGGAATATGACATTTGGATCCAGCAGAACCAATCTGATGGAGTCGAGAGTCCAGATTACTGCAATACACATCTCCATCTTGAAGAAGCCATATTCCGGAGTGTGGAGTCCGTTATCCATAATACTGGAATCCACTGGTCGTAAATTCTTGAATCTGGAGATCATAGTGTAGAATCTGGAATAGAAGAGTACCTGTGACCATTTTTTGCATGGCGTAGTTCGTTAGTTTGGCTTCGAAATGTTTTGTTTGTAACCCTGATGTAAGGTTGTCACTTGATAAAGCGTTAATTTTCATGTTTGTGGTCAGCTTTTAAAGAGGTCTTTAGTAAACCCTTTAGGTGTGTTGGTGGAAACGGTTCTAAAACTGTCTTAATCAGCCCAAATGAATATTAATCTTGTCATAAACACAACGAGATTACCGAGTTTATGACATCCCTTGTTAATGTTTTGTTACGTGTAGACTTGTTATGTCAAGGTCTCCGCCACTGTTCTGCCTAGCATCCACTGAAACTGTTTTCGGTAGTTTGTGTATCAGCAAACAAAGACACTTGGTCAGCGGTTGTATGTTGGTTTACTGTGGTATGTTTGGGACAAATTCTTTTCCTGCTTCACTGCTATTTATTTTCGGTTGTTTGCTACTAATATTCAAAAACATGTTTTGTTAATAAGCAACATCCGGAAGTTGGTGACGTCACAACGTTGCAAGCCCTGACGATGATGATGAATTTCGTCACTCAGATGTATGGAGGTTTTGTCGTCACAGTTACCTCCTGAAAGAAGCACTTTTGTATGAGTAATAGCAATAAACGCTCCTTTAACCCTTTCAGCCCAGGCAATTTATCAACATCTAACTTCTTCTTACATTATTCAAACAAGATAATATAACTGGTAATGAGAAATAAGGAATTGATCAAGTGGAATAAGCTATAAAGTTAAAAGCCAAATTCTCCCAAACTGTTTATATAGAAAGTATGGAGCTCAGTTGGGAGAATTTACCAGCACGTCATTTGTTGTGCTTGGGGCTTAAAGGGTTAACAAGACCCCATCTGGACAGGATCGTGTAGCAATCTATAGATTTAACTAAAGTTATTTTGGTCAAAACATGGTGGGTGGTTCATATTGTTCACTTGGTTGTGGCAAGGAAGTGCAGAGAAAATAAATGCTTTCGCTTTTGCATTGTTTGTTTCACTTGCTCAAGTATTAATCAGGTTTTAGCCTTTTCGTTCATATTTAAACAAACCCACAAACTTCTAAAATGAAAGTTTTCGCTCGCAAACTTGATGTCTCAATTTGCAAAGAACCGGTGACCAAATTGTTATTTTAAAATGGGCTATGCCTTGGTTTTCCTCTTAGAGATTCGTTTTAGAGTGCGCTTGATGGAACCTTTCGTGATTTTATTGAAAAGGCTTCGTGTCTGGGGATCTACCGTAAAAGTCAAAGAACATTTTTGCCTCTGTTGTTTTATAGGTATTTGTAAGGGTAAAGCCTGCTACCCATAAGGCCATAGTTCCCAGAAATAATGGCTGCAAGTTACCATGCAACGTATGTTCAGTATTTGTGATTTTATATCTTTTCTGCCACATCGCATGAGTGGTGTACTTTATTTAATGTAAAAACATTTTGAAATTTTAAAAATATCCCTTTTAATACGGGTGTTACAACCACCGGTACACTAGTTTAGTTTTTATCTCCTGGAATTTTGAAATTTTCTTTCAGGGCCCTGGAAAACAACTGGAAAAACAAAATTTCCCAGTTCTCCTGGACAACCCCTGGAATTTTGTGGAAAAATTTTCAACAGTTTTATAAACAAACCAAAACCTACAGAAGTATCTGACTCACGATTGTCCTTTTTTCATTTTATCAGTGTAGACTCAATGTCAGGAATTTTTTTCAGGGGATTTTGGTCCCATTTTACTTCAGCTGGATAGCTGAAGAACTGCACGATTGTTTTAGTGGCGTGGTTGGGTCCTGGATAAATATATTTTCTACCCTGGAAGACTCCTGGAATTTTGTGATCATAAGTCAGTGGGAACGCTCGATCGTACCTCAATATGCCATGTATTTCATTGAGACGAGTAGCATGCGTGCGCGTAGCAAGCTTTCAAAGCAATTTTGGACGTGCGGGAAATTGCTCACCTATTTCCCGCGCGTCCAAATTTTCGTTAAGGGATTGCTACGCAGGCTCGGAGATGAGCTATGGAAGTGGGTCTTAGGATACACAACGCAAAACGTATAACAAAAGAAATGCATTTTGGCCAATCAACAGCATCGCAGGATTTTTTGTTGGAGGATGCGAGTGAGCGCTGAGCATTCTACGAGGTCCAGGGGCAAGCTTCCCCGAAAACCTTGAAATTCAGATTGTACGAAAACACATTCCCAGTGTTTTAATCTGTGTTGGAAAAAATATTAGAAGTTAAATTTAGTAAGAGTATTCTCAGATGTACGTGGTAAACATCAAAGCACGCAGATCGACAAACATCTCGACTGTTCTCACTTCTTCATTTGTGAAGTTAACCACGTCTTCCGGCATAACTTTCTGCTGCTTCGCATGAAAACTAAATCACAAATTTCTTCATCGAAAATATTTTTTTTCATCTCTAACAGAAATGTTGATCAGAGTTAATGTGGTGAAATACAGTAAAACATGTTTTTTTCTATCTTTTACAAGTACAGTATGTAATATGGTTTGTTCAGATAGTCAAAACCTCGAGACTCGCTTGACGAGGTACTCGGAGAGTCGACCATTTTTGAATTGGAGTGAGTCACTCGGAGACAAGTTCTCGACAGATTTATTCCTAGCTCGCTACTACAGCTAGCTACTACAAGTACCGAAGAAAAGCGATCTTATCCGTAGATATACAACTCATATCCCATTACTAGGCATTAGTTCAGAATTGCATGTGGCCAAAAGCTATCAATCTTTTTCCATAATTGATTTCCATTATCCTAGCTCTCCCAAGGACCAGCCGGACTTCACAATATTGGGTTACGGTAACACATTCACCTCAAACTTAAGTGACTAAACCATCCAAAAGCTTTTTGCATCAGTTGAATATTATTCGTCGAGTAATCCGATTAGATGTATCTACCTATTTCGTGTCTTTTTATAATTTCCAGCGGTTTCCCTTAACTCTATACGACCACATAGTAAAACTATTGAATGTACTAATAAAATTAAATAATACGGAATTTTGTTGCGTTACTAATAATGTTACCACGAAAACAATATCCATCGTACAGGAATACAATCGATGAAAGGAGCTTTCGCACAGTGTGCGCTACCATTTGCTGGGCCGAGGAAAAAGTGCGGTGACTACGAACTCCGAAACGAGTGAGGATGAAAAACTAATATTGATATGGGGTCTATCTTACTTTCGATGGATCTCGGGTTGTTATTAAATTTTATTTGAATCTCATTTTCTTACAAATTTTCTTTATGAACAAGACTGCACTCCAGAAATAAGCAGACCTGCCAACTCTCCCGGTTTGGTCGGGAGACTTCGATTTTGAATTGGTCCTCCCGCTGTTCCAATTTCGGGTCGATATTTTCCGATTTCGGGTCGTTATTTTCCGATTCTGGGTTGATATATCCCGATCGTTTGGTAAAAGTGTTGAATAAGGCCTTTTTTCCTTTGTCTTGGTTTGTTTTGTTGTAAAAAAATGATGAAGCCAGATGACAGCATACTCACAGCTGTTAAGTCAACCATCAAGTCAATAATTGTCTCATAACCATTGAAAGGTTTGTTTTGTTTCTAAATATATCTCCCTAATTTTGCCTTTCTTCCTATGTTTTTATTGAAATCTCCTAGTTTTAAAACCGTTGAAGTTGGCAGGTCTGAATAAAAGTGAATGTTGATAACAATTACCGTATTTCCTCGATTAAATTTTTCATGATTTGGTTGCGGCGTATATTTGAGGACAGCGTTTATTTAAAATGCTGTTTTTTTAAGCAACCAACCATAACTTTACTTTAAAAAGCAGAAATAATGATACAGTTCTTTGTATGGCCGTACCAATCAAACTTTATAGTTTTAAAACTGCAACTTGTTGTGCTTGTAAACGCGAAATTATTGTATTGCACTATAATTATTTTCTTTTGTTCAATATTCGAATTAACTGCCTTTTTTCGAGGGCAACGTTAATTAGTATTTTGGCTTTCAGGTACGGCGTTTATTAGAAGGCGCGTTTATTCGAGGGCGCGTTTATTCGAGGAAATAGTGTAATTATTTCCATGGGCCCCACACTCCATATTTCTTTGCAGTTTCCAAGGCTTCGGGCTCGCTTGGTTTATTTAACGGTGGAAGTACTCTTTTCTTGTAGTACTCCAGTCGCTGTTGTAACTCCTTCACAATATGCGGAAACTGTCCGCTGATATCCTCTCGCTCCTCTGGGTCAGCGGTAATATTGTACAATGCCAACTCGACGAATGATTCCTGTAGCATATAAATCTCACTGTTAGAATATCCTGTTTTGATAGACATTTTCATTTCTATATAGAGTGAAGGTCTTTAAAAGATCATTTCTGTTAAAGGCTACCGCCACATTGACAACGAAGGCTCAAACTCATAAACAGTCAGCGGCTATTTTGCAATGACATGCGTTAAAACAGAAAACTATGGACGGTCAGAAACAGATTTTACAGGGCCTTTATTTTGCTATTTTTAGAGGAAGAGAATAAGGAGGAAACTTTTACCTGCTTTAGACTTTGCCTGTGTCTGTGATTGTGACTGTGCCTGAGTCTGCGCTTGTGTCTGTGTCTGTGTCCATGTCTGTATCCGCGAGTATGACTGTGTACCATGACTGTGACTATGACTGTGACTGTATCTGACTGTGACTGTCTGTGTCTGTGATTGTGTCTGTGTCTGTAACTGTGCCTGTGTCTGAGTCTGTGATTGTGTCTGTGCCTGTGTATCTGTACCTGTGTCCGTGTGTGTGACTGTGTGACCATGACTGTCTGTGACTGTGTCTGTGTCTGTGACTGTGTCTGTGACGGTGTCTGTGACTGTGACTGTGACTGTGTCTGTGACTGTTTCTGTGACTGTTTCTGTGACTCTTTCTGTGACTCTTTCTGTCACTGTTTCTGTGACTGTGTCTGTGACTGTTTCTGTGTCTGTGACTGTGTCTGTGTCTGTTTCTGTGACTGTTTCTGTGACTGTTTCTGTGACTGTTTCTGTGTCTGTGACTGTTTCTGTGTCTGTGACTGTGTCTGTGACTGTTTCTGTGTCTGTGACTGTGTCTGTGACTGTTTCTGTGTCTGTGACTGTGACTGTGTCTGTGACTGTGTCTGTGACTGTGACTGTGACTGTTTCTGTGACTGTTTCTGTGACTGTGTCTGTGACTGTTTCTGTGTCTGTGACTGTGTCTGTGACTGTTTCTGTGTCTGTGTCTGTGTCTGTGACTGTTTCTGTGACTGTGTCTGTGACTGTGTCTGTGACTGTTTCTGTGTCTGTGACTGTGACTGTTTCTGTGACTGTGTCTGTGACTGTTTCTGTGACTGTTTCTGTGACTGTTTCTGTGTCTGTGACTGTTTCTGTGACTGTGTCTGTGACTGTGACTGTTTCTGTGTCTGTGACTGTGACTGTTTCTGTGTCTGTGACTGTTTCTGTGTCTGTTAATGTATCTGTGACTGTGACAGTGTCTGTGACTGCTATGCATTCGAATAAAGCAGTTTAAGGGAAAGTATCAAACAGTATCGTGCTGTTTTGACATGTTTAAATCTCAGACAAACCTCAGCGGAATTTATGCAGCTCTTGCAACGTTTGCATACATGAACTTGATTCTCAAGCTCTGGCGGTTTATACCAACTGACATTAGGGACGAATTGCAACAGCTTCATGTCATCTACGCGAATCGCAACTCCATCAAATCCGCCTTTTGGTTTGCCGCTGTTCGGCAGATCGATACTGTGGAGTATTTCCCGGCGTGGAGAAGGTTGTCCATGCGATATTGTACCCCAAACGTTCTTCCCATCAAGCGACTTGGACACTCCATCGTCCATCGTAACACCTGATGTTAAAACGTAATGAGAAATCGGCGGAAGCACGTGTGAAAATTTCTCTATAGAATTTAGCACTACAACTGTTAACCCTTTTCTTGTTAAATTTGGTTTGGTTTTATCTCCGGTGTAATAACCACAGCTGACGTCACACTGCACACTACACTACACAAAAATCTACGGAAAATAACCTAACCCTAGCATTAGGCGTAACCCTAAACCTAGCCCTAACCCAAACCCATATCACAGCCAGCACCTGAATTACTAGGGTTTTACAATAATGTTGGGGGACTCTATGACAGGATTGCATCATACAGTTTACAATATTATTAAAGGATAAATGCCCCCTGCGACCAAGG
>JAODFW021539614.1:0-13722 GCA_027575235.2 Palythoa mutuki
CTTAACACCTAAATCTAATCCGAAAAATCTGAAAATATTCAAGATGCTTCCTTTGCATTCAGTCTGTGAATGTAATTCAGGATTTTCAAAATTTCAAAGTAGGCACGGTGATATAATCAAAAGTAACGATAGAAGCCGTCAAAAAGTGGCGTTTAACCAGAATGCCTCCTTAAGCTGAACATTCTTTCGTGTCTTCTTCATTACTGCATATGAAACAAAGAACCTTATTCCCCAAGAGGACTGTATTGGGAAAACATTGAGGCTAGCGAATAAGGTCTATTGTGTTTTGCCTTGGAGTCTAGCACGTTTTTTTATCCGTTATATCCGTCATTATTTGCACTTTGTGATCTCTTGCTGCAAAGAGGGTCTACTGAAATATTCCGCATCCAAAGTTCGTTTAAGAATGTCGATATGCAGTACTTGTGAAAACAAGAAGTAAAATCAGGAAAGATATTTTGTTCTGTTACGATGATATCTTGCAATCTTACTGTTCTACAATACCTTCGCCTTATCATTTGCAACATTTTCTTGATCTCTCAGGGATGCATAGCTTCTTGATATCTTGTCAGCAGCATCTTTTGTCAACTGAGGCTGATGAGATTTTACAAAAACAAAGAAAATGAGTTTGGCACTTCTATAAATCAAAAGTACTGTAAACACAACCAGCTGGGATGGCAGAACATTTAGAAGTCTATTTGTTAGAAAAACTGTATCAAATTGGAGGTTAGTCCTTTATTAAGGTTACTGAACACCTTCAGCAGTGTTACTAGTTTTCATACGATATCTCACTTGATATTTATCACAGACCCATAAACCTATATATCACTGGAAAGCATATAAAATTCTCTAAATGAATATTTAAATTATATTGATAAGGATGAACTGACGCTCTACTTTAGATTTCAATTTTTGCCTTTATCAAGTCAGCTATAGCCCAGATCTTAACTTCCGCTAATGTTTCTTACCTTTTTAACTTCGTCAAAGTGTGCCGAACAAAACCGTGTCGGCGATTTTTGTTTGTGAAAGGTGATCATTTTTTACATTTCTTTTTAGAAACTTGCAAATATCTTTAGCCGAAAGGCACAAAAATCGATTAATAGAAAATCAACCAGGACTTCTTTCCGAATTTGCCGACACGGTTTTCTTCTTAAAGTATTTCTCTATAGTTTTGCCAAATTTCGTGGCAAAATAACAACAATTCAGCGAGCATTAATATTTTTTACAACCCTCATTGTGTAAGAACTGGGACTGAGAAAACAGCGTTTGAACAATGAACCGTGTAAGCTTCCTGACTGCCGTAAAAAAAATTCATTTTGCATTTACTCGCTAACGAAATTAGCTATTGGAAATCTATCTTTTATTCAAAAGATCTTTCTCAATAACACAAAATAATCTGCTTTTTCAATTTTCAGGGTTTTTTTCGCAATTCAACCCTGTCCAGTAACCTTAAGTCAGCTGAGATAGTATTCCTTTGTACTGGTGAGTTTTATAGCTAAGAGTTGCAAATATTAACAATGAAATGTGATGTGAAATAGCAGTATTTAAAGATGCCTTTGTTTAGATAAATACGTTCCAGAATCAGAAAATGAATTATAAGAGGTTTGTTTTTAAAACTACCTGGGAGCGATCCAACTCATGGACTCCCAGCTTTAGAAATTTGGCTCATACCTTTCGTGAAAGTTGTCTGCTATCCAGCTATTCCTTAACTTTTTCTTTGTGCAGCCAACCCCCCACATACTGGTGCCAAATATGTGGGAGGGGCTTCCACACATATATATGTACCGTGAACAGGGATTACTTTGCTATTTTTAAGATTCAATTTTAAAAAAGGTCAAATTATTCTTTTTGAGGCAAAACATTGCAGACGTTTCAACAAAATTAAAGTTTGAGTTGTAAAATGAAGAGTAACAGTCGGGTGTCTTGTGATAGTCATATTTACTCTTGGAAGTAAAACTGAAATTGCCGAGTATGCTGCGGTGAAAATAGACGTCGGAAACAAGGCTAGTAAACGATGCTTGCAATACACAATGCCTTGTTTTGAAGCCCCTGCACTGGCGAATAAAAAGGTGGCTAAGTCCTGTGGAATGCTTCTTTTTAGCTTCTTAGCTTTAAAACTGGGGATCGGGGCTGTGCTAGATAAGATAATGAGAATTCTTTCTGAAATTCCGTCATGGTATACAGTAGTTACCTTCAAGCTCTTGGCTACATGGATGTACTTCTTCATAAATGCCATTGATACAAACTTTTCCCTGAAAATAAGATTAGACAAAATACATGATTTGCAGCTGAAAAAGACTATAGAACCCGCAGTATCTTCAGTGCTTTACAAAAATACTCAAACTTTGCTCTTTAAGAGTGACATTTTTGTCAACTATCTAACCTAAGCAAGATGTGGCTTCCCAGCTCATTTGGCAAATTAATGCATTAGTTTGAAAGACGTTATAGGTTGAAGCCATATATCTGTTCATAGCTCAGGTGGTTAGAGCAATGCGCTGGCATAGCAGAGGTCACGGGGTTAAATCCTGTTGAAGCCTGAATTTTGTTCATACTTTTTGTTCGCAGTTACTTAAATTGCGTTTATAACCGTGAAGACCAAATTGTAATGTCATTGCTGACCACGGTACAAAATCCGTTACAATAATTGTTGTAAGTGGCATTGATGGACCTACTCAGTAAAACTGACCTGCTCCCAACAGATGTGGCTTCATAGCTCAGTTGATTAGAGCACTGCACATTTATTGCAGAGGTCACAGGTTCGAGTCCCACTGAAGCCTGAATTTTTTTCAGGCTTCTATTTCGCGATTATTTCAATTGCATTTATAACTTCAAAGAGCATCTCATAACATCATTGCTTATAACGGCAGTACAAAATCCACGACAATAATTTCTCTTTTACAATTTGCTATGATTGTGTACAAACTATAACTTAGATGTTCACTTCTAAAGTTGCTCATACTTTTTATCTTTTTGTTTTCCATGAAGAAGTGCATCATGTTTCTCGAATATTGGAGTTTCTTCCTCTTCTTGTTCTAACTCAGGATCTCGTGTTGCCAAAGTCTCTGAGGTGTCTCCAAAGGGCATTGCTACAGTTGAATTTAACAATTCATAAATAAATCTTTTTTATAAAACAATAAAATCAGTAAAAGTGTATTGTAATTTCCAGGTTATTCTCAAGGATCAGGCGTAGCACAGTTGGTAAGTGCGCTGCCTTCTGTGCTGGAGGTCCCCTATTCGATTCTCAGTGACTCCAACGCCTGTTCCGACTTTCCTCTAATCCGTGTAGCTTGGGCTTTCAATACCCGTAAAACGGAGCACTGACAGAGGAAGGGGGGTAAAGTGCGCACCGAGGGCTACAAGTTTATCAGTGTCACGTGAACACTGTCACGTGATACCCTCGTTAAATACTGAAAGCTTCTTTATCTTTACCTTTTTTACCTTTATTGTGTCTGCTCAATCTCGTTCCCAGACTCTTAAAAAAACCTGGTTACAAGGTTGGCTCGCCTAAGCATCGAATTCGAAGAACATCTGTTTATGCCAACTCTGCTCAACAAATATGGCAGCGAATCAAAAGAAGCGCTCACTGAGACTACAAAAGATCTAAAGATCGATTGACATATCATTGACAGTTGAAGTGCTGCTGGAAGAGGAAATCATGTTTTCTATTTCAATTGTTTTTGCAAAAACACCTGTACGAAAAAGCTAAATACTTATAAGAAAAATTCAGAAGAACTTCCAAGATTGCGGCGTATAAGCCAGCTGTTTATCGCTACTTTTAAGAATTGTTTCTCGGTTGTGTTACAAGATATTTTTGGCTGAAAAGAAGGTCGCACAAATGTTCAACACTCGGCCGAGCCGGGGTTTGAACCCGGAACAAGATATCGCAAAGACATTTTCCACATAATTCCACATAATTTAAATGTAATGTTAACATTAATACAACAATAGGTCGTAAAAAAAGTAGATTTTTCTGTTAAAACGGTCAGATTGGACATTTATCTTCGTTTTTGTGCATTATTTGATGTTAAGCGCTAAAATAGGAATACAATATTTATTACTTATACTTTAATTAAATAATGAAACCTACCGAATCAATCTCTCCAGTGTTTAAGATTTCCTCCAAAATGTTTGCTGCGAAAGCAACATCTGCACTGTTGATTTCAGCTGCAGGAGCACTCCGTGTTATAGATTTCGTTTTCTCTGCCATTTCCTTTGCGTTTGATTTGTCGATTTTAGTCTGTGTAATCAATCCAAAGCCTCGATTATTATGTTTTACTAGCATTTTGTGGTAAACATAACTGTGGAAATAATCTAGGAAGAACGCACATTTATAGATAGCGCCTTTTAAGAGGCCAAAAAGCCAATTGGAGCCTGTGTGTATTTCCGATAGTAACAATGACAGCGATAACCCGGGTATCAAGGTGAAGATCCCCGATGTTAGCTACGATAGCAGTAGCGTTAACGACAGCGACAGTGACAGCGATAACCCTAGTATCAATGACAAATTCCTCAATGTTAGCTACGATAGCAGTAGCGTTAACGACAGCGACAGTGACAGCGATAACCCTAGTATCAACGACAAAATCCTCAATGTTAGCTACGCTAGATCTAGAAAAAATTTGCTTTATCCACACACCTTAGCAAGTTCGTCAAAATCTCGGGTTCTCTTTGACTTATAAAGGCATCCAGTTTTATCTTCCTTAGTCCATAAAGCTCCAGATGAAAAGTCCCCCAAACATTGTCTTTGGGCATGCACACCGTCTGGCCCATAAGGGCAAGGGATTTGTGTACTGTTACCAATACGAGTCAAAGGCCAGTCAAACTTTCCCTTGATACTGGACTTGCCTGTCACTTCCGGTATACAGTATTCTGTTAAAGTTAACAAAACCGTTATCAACAAAACCCTCATCATGACAGAGAGCAATCAATATATTCTACATATTTGTGTTTATTTTGCATTTGTTTATTCATTTACTACATACACAGTTATTTTTATACAACCACTTCAACTTCATTTCCATGACGAGTCATGTTTCCTAATTAAAAAGTATTACCTACCACCCCATCGGAGACCTTTAGCAACGAAGACGATAACGCCAACGACAACGGCTCATAAAAATGTATTTCTTATTTGCTCTTTACTTATTTCTGCGGATCATTAGGGTTTTGTTTTCTCCGCATCAAGCTTTGTGAACAGAAAATGATTAAATGTTCCTCCTTGAACGCAATGAAATGCTGAGAACAATTTTGTTTTCACGTCCTTGTCGACCAAGAACTCCTAACAAGATCTTTTCACGCTCTGTTTTTAGCGATAACAACGTGCAGGTCTTCGGCTTGATGCATTCCAACGTACAGATAGTGTATTTACTATAAATGTTCTTTGGCGTCACCGTTCTCACTGCATTTTGCGGTGGTGGTGTTGTTGGTGATGATGATGATAAATATGATGATAAGATTAAAACAACACAGTAGACATACCAAGCACGTGTTTGCTATTGTTGTACTGCTGCAGTGAATTTTGAGTCGTTACGTTAAGAAATTAACCTTCGATTGAATGTATTAAGAACCAAGCAAGCAGGAGCAAGTTATGTTAAAAGCGGTAACACTTTTTTAACTCCCATCATTCGTGTCAGTCATGGTATTTATTATTGCAAATGTCAGCCTCTATCGAAATAGTACAATTTTACATTCGGTGATTGATGACTAAGATGTTTTACCTGCGCTCTGGATTATTGTCGTCTTCCTATTAATCTTTAATGGTTTAAGCTTCTGCTGTTTAACACCTTTAAGGATCCAGTCTCGTAGGTGATCATAATAGGAGATGACGTCACCTTCACTAACACCACTGTATATATACAGTTTTACATTCAGTGACTCAGAAGTCTTACTGCAAGTAAAAAAGGCCAAAATATTTAGTATTTCCTTGTGCTGAGAATTTAAATGGCTAACTAAATCTTTTTACGAACCTAAATGGGCAATTGGAGCCGTTGCTACGGGTTTCCGTAGTGTTAAGCGGATGAGAATCATTGACTTCCTCTGTACAGTAGGCCAGTAGGAAAATCGGACGGACTCAGAACGAAAGAATCCAGGCCAAAATTAAAAAGTTGTCCGCTCACTGCATCAACTGATCTAGAAATTATAAACTTGGACTGTTGTCAAGAATACATGCTGTTTTATAAAAAAAAATACTAAAACTGATATTAAGCTTTCCATTACCTGACAGTTTCTTTAAATTGGACATCAAACCGCCAGCCTTTGTCACTGCTATCAAGATAGTTCTTGACCTAAGAAAATACATTTGCATTGAGTTTGTTGTAGTGTAACTGCACAAAAATGATCTAATAGTGAAGTACGATAGTCATGGGATGCTGTTGGGTGGAATAAAATCACAAGGTTTAAAAATAAGCGTTATGGCCACAAAGATTGCGGGTGTTACTCGCCGATCCCCAAAAACGCAAGCAGGATTTGAGATTAAAATTTCACTTAGCTTCATAACAAGTATGGAACTGAGTGGATAAGCGGTCTCTGGGCTCAAAGTTCGTCCTTTTTTGCAGGAGCACATGTGTGACTAATTTTCAGTTTTTTAACGCATAACCCAAATTTTAGGCGCACATCTGAAAATAGTAGAAAATAGTAGAGAAATAGCACATGTGTGACTAATTTTCAGTTTTTTAACGCATAACCCAAATTTTAGGCGCACATCTGAAAATAGTAGAGCAACACAATATGTACGTCCGAAACACTAAACTTTACATGCATACACGAGACAAGATTATTGATCATACAACCTTCAAACAAAGTTCGTTATAAACAACAGGAGGAAGGCCAAAATAAAAAAAGGATTTTTTCATTCATATCGAGGCGCAACTGTGCAACTAACGTCAATACACAACTTCAACGAACCGCGGCTTCGGTTCCATGTTGGGGACTGGGCGCCAAACTCGAGGTGAAAGACCACTTTGTGAAGTCAAAACAACAAACAGTTCTCGTGCGATTCGTAAACTATCAGAAAATTTGGACGAAATAAGACAATACAGTCGAAGCCTCAATCTCAAGACCTGTGCAAATCGCATGAAACTTTTGCTTTCACCCCGAGTTTGGCGCCCAGTCCCCAACCTGGAACCGAGGCCTCGGTTCGTTGAAGTGGTGTATTTTTTAGGCGCATCTGTAAAAATCTAGTCGCAAATCCGACCAGTTGGTCGCTAACTTTGAGCCCTGGGTTTATAATTAAAAGGCAACACTTCCAGCAATTAACTTGTTGAGTGAAGGAAAATTCTATTAGAAGCTACTTACTGCTTCAACGATCTCTTGAGAAGTAGGATCGGCTTTGTTCTTCTTTACAACAATGGATAAACTCAACAAGGTGGTAAGAACATCTAAAATCGATAATTGATTTAAAAATTATTTGAAGTATGACAGCCGAGAACTAGAAATTTGGTGTCATCTATCGTTACCAACCCTCCTTAGTAGAGTATGATGATAACATGAAACACTAAACTTAATATACACATAAAATACTTTCAATTGACAAAGAAAAACTACCAGTAAACTAATGAAATTATAACCGTGACCGTGCAACAAATATTGAAGGAGGCAGCTGTATGAAAATAATACAGAAATGGCCTAACTTAACATTTCACAGATCAGAATGGTAAAATAATAGTAGTTAGATAAGACAGTGACGTCAGTGAAAGCCAAGAATTAGACATTCGATCCCACTTACCTGATATCACAATAAGGGCCGGTGGAGACATTTGACTACCATAAAGTGTTGAGGCATTGCATCTGTAGGAGCCTTGGTCAGCTCGCTGAACAGATTTAATATCAAACGATCCCCCTGTCGCTTTCGAGAGCTGCTGTCCGTCCTTGTACCAGCTGACCGAGACAGTAAGGTCACTCGGGGCCTGGGCCTGACAGGTAAGCGTCACACTTTCTCCCGTATTAACTCGTTTTCCCGTTGGTGGGTTGGTAATTTTTGGAGGAACTGAATTTTAAGAATTTAGAATTTTGGTTTAGAAAACGTACACATAGCGTATTCATCTTTTCACTTACTCGCCGGTAAAAATTTGATTTATGTGCCCTAAGTGGGACTCAAGCCCACGTCTCCCTGTTGCCAGAGGGACGATTTAACGACATTTCATATATATTTAATTATCGGCTCAAAGAATGTGATCTTAGGAGCAGGCGTGTAGCAAAAGTGGAAAGTGTGCTACCTTCTATGCTGGTAGTCTCCCGCTCGATACTCAGTGACTCCCCCTGTTTTGACCTTTCTCGAAAAACTAAAGTTGTACCTTTAAACTAGGTAATTGTTGGCCGTTTTTTACAAAACCACTTACGAGCAAAATAGGCCCACTGGAACCGGTGTTTATCTCCGGTTATTGTAGTGTTACGCGGATGAGAGTCATTGACTCCCCCTGGAGGCGCGGGACTAATCTATCGCAGGCTCAGCCCCAAGCAGAACCTGGTACTCATTTAACTGACCTCGGGGGTATGGAAAGCTGAATCAACTTTGGCGGAAAATAAAGCCATTCGTATGTTCAATACTAGGCTGAGCCGGGGTTTGAACCCAGGACCTTGCGGTTAGAAGGCGGAGATCTTCATAGCCAGAGGATAACGTTTTATCGCTCGATTATCAGTAGGATAACTAAAATGTGTGCAGTTTACTGTTTATATACCTGCAATCTATAAATGATAATCAGTAGGTTACCGAAAATTTGTATACTTCATTGTGTAAAACGAAATCAGTAAACGAAATCAGTAACTGTTGATCACTAGGACAACTAAAATGTTCGCAGCTCACCGTGTATGTCTGAAATCATTAACTGATTATCAGAAGGATACCTAAAATTTGCGCAGTTCAATGTGTTTGTCTGAAAGCAGTAATTGAACATCAGTAGAATCCGTAAATTGTGCGCAGTTCAATGTGTGTATTTTAAAATTACTAACTGATCATCAGTAAGACGTCTAAAATATGTGCAGGTCACTCACAACGAAGTTACGAGACAGGTTGTACTAAGAGATTATTAACTGAGCGCGAGGTCTGTATTGAAAAATATCAGATTGAGCTCTTGACAGTACGGTCCGAGCGTAGCGAGTTTCGTACAAAAAAGATGGATGTCTGATATTTTTTTCATACGGACTGAGCAAGCGAGGTTAATAATTCGTTTATTATATGATTTATCCCGTGCTACTTTTACGGAAATCGAAACTATCTAACAATATTTGAAAATCATCGGAAAGCTTTGGAAATGGTCGGAAATTTTCGGAAGTACTATAAAATCGTTTTTTAAGTAATTTTTCGAGTTTTGAAACTTTTCTGAAAATCAACATCCGGGAAACCGGTAGAATTCGCGTGTATACGGCCCATTGGCCAAATACGCATTTTGATAGACCCTGCGTGTGAACCAATCAGAATGCAGGAAATTGCAATGTCATATAATAAGACTGTTTATAGCCTTTTCAACTACAAAGACTACTCACCAAAGCAATCTCCATACCAGTTCTTCAGATACAGCGGGTCATTTGCACATAACTTTACAGAGTCAGTTGCCTTCTTCCAGGCGTATACAGCATCAAGACAAGAAAGCTCTTTACAGCTAGTTGTTTCTGGTATTCCATATAAATAGATAGCGATTCCTAGTAAACTTAACGGTGTAGTACTGTAATAGTTACCAATTTGAACCATGAGTTCACTGCCCTTTGGTCGAACAACAAACGGTGTTCGAAAAAGAACATTTGTTGATCTTTCAGACGCCTTGAACTTAACAGCAACAGAGCTCGAAGTAGCGTAAATCAGTAGTAGATGATCGTACAATGGCATTAGCAAGTTGGAGGTCTCATTAATTTGGGCTTTAATAACTTCTTTCACTCTATTAGCGACGACATGAGTACTGGAATTAAATTCATCTGCAGAGTACTCCTGCAACTGCTTCGGAGTGCACTTTCGTCTCGCTTCATTGTACAAAGATGAAACATCACTACAGAAATCTTTAGAGATGAATGATATAATACCTCTAACTGAAATACCATTCTCTCCTTGCACCTCAACTGTAAGCGCAAACTGCTGATTCTCAACCCATTGGAACGCCTCAGTTACTTTAATGATTCCTTCGTTTGAATGAACACAGAAGTAGTTCAATGGGACCGTGTCGCCACCTTTCTCACACTGTGACCGCTGACCACATGTATCACGGCGCCTTCTCGACGTTCCTTTACTTGTTTTAGAAGTGACATTAATTATGCTATACTTGAACTTTTGGTTTAACAACGCAATTTCGCCACCAATCGTGAAGTTTGCGACCACTGTTGACGGTTTCACTTCTTTTGGTACATTAATTTCAGGAAAGTCAGGTAAACTTAGTGGGTTGCTATCTGTCGATTTAAGGAAGAATGAGGCCAGGTTTTAAAACTTTGAATTTGTCATAATCCGAATGCTAAAAAAGAAGTTCTATGTTGAAAACATTTGTTGATTTCAATCTTACTCCGAGGGTTTTTGTCCAAGTACTATCACACATACTAATTATAATTAATTACATCATCTACTAGATTACTTGCTAATAAGGAAATACATGTCCTATTCATTGTAGGGTTAGGATTAGGGTTAGGGCTAGGGTTAGGAACCTTACGCAAATGTAATATGTAGTGTATTGTTTTTAAGATTTTGATTCCTACAAATGCGTTAAAAATGCTTACACCCGTTTGTTGTAACTCGTGCGCGATGGCCGTGTGTTTACAACGTCACAAATTGTTTTTGGTAGATGTCAATCAAACGTCGTCGACCAGTATTTTGCCTCTGTCGTTACGCTATCTAGAGACTCGGGCAGTTTGACTAACGTCCACCAAACCCAAGTCGCGATGTTGAAAACAAACTGCAAGACCGCACGTGTTTCTGTAAACAGGTGTAAGGGCTCATATTTGTCTCAACTAGAAGCATGATAAGGTTTTAGTAACTGAAACGTTTCAACGTTTTAAAAACAATGGTACCCTTCGTTTGAGCAGCACGCCGACAACAACGTGAAAGAAAAAACGGAAATTCTATAACTGCATGTTGGAAAGAGTCAAGTTGAGCACCTGAAGGTAGTTATCACTAAAAACAGAACATGAAAAAGTCTTTTTTGGACGTGATAACAAAAATCTTCCCAGCATTTCCTTGCCTTCAAGGAGGAGTATTTAATCTTTTTTCTGACAAAGCTTGACACGGAGAAAACAAAACCCTAATAACTCGCAGAAAGAAGTAAACAGCAAATCAGAAATAGATTTTTATGAGCCGTCGCCGTTGGCATTGTTGTCCTCTTTGCTTAAGGTCTCTAATAACTCACCATAGCAACTGTCTTTGCTGGTAGCAGCTGTTCTTCCGAAGGTGCTCTTTTTCCCAGGACATTTGCTACACTTTCCAGTCTTGTTCTTCGAACTGTAGTGATCCGCAGGACATGGTCTGCAACCAGTCGGGTATTTGGAGTCTGTGCGATATCCAGGACTGCAGGCTAAAATGATTAATAAATTATGTTTGAAATCAATGATTTACGTGGCGACCCAACTTAAGTTAATTGGTAACCTAGAATGACCTTGTATTTCGGCTTCCACACAAATGCTTCCGGGTACCACATTCTGGCTGCGGATTTTACATTCAGGACTCTGGATTCTGTTTTGAAGACTTTGAAATCCGGATTCCACACTCGGGGATTTCGAAATTCTCTAGTCTGTCTGTCTGTCTGTCTGTCTGTCTGTCTGTCTTTCGGTTAGTCAGTCAATTTGTAGTCAGTCAGTCAGTGAATGAGTGAGTGAGTAAATGAGTGAGTCAGTGAGTCAGTCAGTCAGTCAGTTAGTCAGTAATTGAGTCTGTCAGTCAGCCAACCAGTCAGTCAGCCAGTCAGTAAATTAGTGAGTGAGTCAGTCAGTCAGTCAGTCAGTCAGTGAGTCAGTCAGTCAGTAAATGAGTGAGTGGGTGAGTGAGTGAGTGAGTGAGTCAGTCAGTCAGTAAATGAGTGAGTGAGTATGTCAGTCAATAAATGAGTCAGTCAGTCAGTCAGTTAGTAAATGAGTGAGTGAGTTAGCGAGTCAGTCAGTAAATGAATGAGCTAGTGAGTGAGTCAGTCAGTCAGTCAGTCAATCAGTCAGTCAGTCAGTAAGTGAGTCAGTCAGTCAGTCGGTCAGTCAGTCAGTCAGTCAGTTGGTCAATCAGTTTATAGCCAATCACTCAGTCTATGTGCGTCTCATACTCCCAATGTTGGTTAACACAAATGTTTAATGACCAAAGAAACTATATGCACTTACCACACAAATCGCTTCCACTCCTGAAAGTACCTGGTGTTGCTCCGCAACAGACTCTTTCATTCGTAAATGTAATGTTGTGTACCTTACGCGTTTCGCCATCAACCAGGATTGTAGGTATATTCGGCTTTAAAAGATTTTGTACGGAAACAGCACGAAACACCGATAGACATTGTATCACTCTGTTTCCTAGGCGTTCCGACGAAATGCCGTTGACAACTTTAAATAAAAGCGTAGCTCTAAGTTCTCCAACGTTGATTATTCCTCGCGCATGCGCAAACACCACTCTGTGGACCCTTATAGGAATGTTGATGGAGCACTGTGGTGCAAGCGTGGCGCCAAACTGAATAATTAGCTTGAAGGTGGAATTAAACGTCTTCTGTATCATGTTTTCATTCATATGAAAGTCGCTCGGAATGTTGTCGTATAAAATGATAAAATCCATTAAAGAGCACCTTTTCACGGAGAATTCAGCTGAAAAATTACAAGAAATAAACAACAATTAGTTATATGAGGACCCACTTTTTAAAAATTGCTTTTGTATTTCTTAGCACAGAGAGAAAAATTGACTCGGGAGGATAGAAAGCTGAGTGAATTTTGGCGGAAAAGACGGTCACACAAAATTTCAACACTCGGCTGAGCGAGAGATTGAGCCCGGGGACTTTGTGGTTATAAGGCAGAGATCTTACCACTGCACCAACCACTCCGCCATAGGGTATCGTACAAACAGCCCCTTTTAAGAGAACATCGGTGTCACATTTTGGGCTGTTGGTAGAGAGAAGTGACGTAGGATTTGGAAAGGAAAAATTTGAGGACGGATGGCCAACCGTCGCTCCAAAGAGATAGAAGTTATAGCTTTTGTGAGCAGTCGTTTTGACATCCGTCCATAAAATATCAATTAACTGCAAAACAAAATTTTCAAAATTACCTTAAATTCACTAAAACTAAAATTTCTCCCTAAAGGCAACTTTTGTCCCACACCTATCCGAGCGTTAAAGCCTCCTCGAAAATTCTGGATCTAGGCAACCACGGATACGAAATGGAAATTTCCAAATCTTCACTGACATATGAGCCAAATTTGAAATTTGATTGACCCCAATGCTCCCTTAACCGTTACTTGACGGCATAATATTTCTCATACCAAACAAGAAACAAACACCGAAAAACGTCTTTTTGCCTTACAATAAAAATACGATTAACAAAGCAAAAGAAACAAACAGGTTTCACAGGCTACATTTCCAACTTATTCCATGTCCATAATCATGCTAATAAGGGAATAAGCGAAGCGCTCGGGCCGCAAACGACACCACAAGGGCGCAAATAAACAATATTCCCGAAAAAAAGTCATGCCCTTATAACTATTATCAATAAACAAGGCAAAATGATATCAAGAATGCGAGTTTTAATAATACAAGCTAAGTGAATAACGAATTCAAAGTCACTTCAAATCATCAT
>JAODFW021540639.1:0-13721 GCA_027575235.2 Palythoa mutuki
CTATTATTTTAATTGTTTTTTGAATTCTTTAATTTTTATTGTTTTGTATCATCAAACACGGGGGTCGACTTATACACAAGCTTTCAAAAATAGTGTGGTTTTTGGCTTTAAAAACGGGGGTCGACTTATACACAAATCGACTTATACACGAGAAAATACGGTACCAACCTTCATTCCCTTGCTCTTTAATTGATATTATTCAAATACTGGACAAAAAAGTCAAACTCAAATCATTCAAACGGTTTAATTTGTGTCTACAACAAAAAATTTATTTAAAGATCAACTTTGAATTTTCTTGACTATAATGTTATTTTAGCATAAATGAAAAGTTATGCCCCTACTGAGAAACTGGATTGCAGTTATTTCAAAAATAGTTTTTGCAAAATATCAGTGGGAAGTCGTAAGTCGGAACTCAGAAGTAGGAACTTGGAAGTCAGAATTCGGAACTCGGAAGTCAGAATTCGGAACTCGGAAGTCAGAATTCGGAACTCGGAAGTCGGAAGCCTGAACACAGAAGTCTGAACTCAGAAGTCGGAACTTGGAAGTCGGAACTCGGAAGTCAGAAGTGGGAACTCGGAGGTCAGAAGTCGGAAGTCAGAACTCGGAAGTAAAAAGTCTGAACTCAGAACTCAGAAGTCGGAACTTGGAAGTCGGAACTCGGAAGTCAGAAGTTGGAACTCGGAAGTAAGAAGCCTGAACTCAGAAGTCGGAACTTGGAAGTCGGAAGTTAGAAGTCGGAACTCGGAAGTCAGAAGTCAGAAGTCGCAACTCGGAAGTCAGAAGTCAGAACTCGGAAGTCAGAAGTCGGAACTCGGAAGTAAGAAGCCTGAACTCAGAAGTCTGAACTCAGAAGTCTGAACTCAGAAGTCTGAACTCAGAAGTCGGAACTTGGAAGTCGGAAGTTGGAACTCGGAAGTTAGAAGTCGGAACTCGGAAGTCAGAAGTCGGAAGTCAGAAGTCAGAACTCGGAAGTCAGAAGTCAGAACTCGGAAGTCAGAAGTCAGAACTTGGAAGTCAGAAGTCGGAAGTCAGAAGTCGGAACTCGGAAGTCAGAAGTCGGAAGTAAGAAGTCGGAACTCGGAAGTAAGAAGTCGGAACTCGGAAGTAAGAAGTCGGAACTCGAAAGTCAGAAGTCGGACTTAATTAACATAGATGAAAGATCACTCACTCACACACTCACTCATGCCCTTGGCCTCCAGTGAGGCATGGGTCGATGACCTTTAATTCCTCCTCCACTTCTCCCTGCCCTGAGCAGTGCTTCGAGCTGTGCCAAAGTCCATTTACCAGTCCTCATCTCAACCTCCAGACCTCTTCTCCAGGTGTTCCTTGATCTTCCTCTTTTTCTGTTGCCCTGTGGGTTCCACCTCAGTGCTTGATACTTGAATGCACTTGCTTCGTCTCAGGTGTGCCAAATTCATTGCTATCTCCTCTGTCTAATATCTTCTTCGATTGGGTTTTGTTGAAATGTACTCCAGAGGTCCTCATTTTATTTTGATTTTGACTTGCGGATGCGATTTGAACGCCAAATGTTGTTTAGGTTTCGAAATGCAGTCGTGGCATTGAAATGCGAGCAGTGACATCGGTGTCTGTGCCTTCTACTTCATCAATGATGCTGTCGAAGTAAGTGAAGGCATTGGTGGTCAGTCAAGGGTCATTGCAGTACAGGCTCAGAAGAATTGGGGTGGATCTTTAAGATTTTTGTTTTGCCACTGTGGATCCTCAGGCCTGTCGGAGCGAGTTTGTATTGAGCAGAGATGTCTTTTCTTGCATCTGGCGTTGGTTGTGCAACAGTAGGACAATATCGTTGGCATAGTCAAGGTCTTCTAGTTGTTTCGTTAAAGTCCACTGGATCCCATTCTTCCTGGCATGTGTGGTGGTTGTCATCCAGTCTACTACAAACAGAAACAAAAGTGGGGATAAGAGGCAAACTTGACGTTCTCCAACCAGTGTTTCAAAGCCTTGGCTGAGGGAACCGTTGTGAAGATCTTGCATCTCAAATCTTCATATGACTTCTATATAGTGTTGACTATTTTCTGAGGGATTCCATTATGTCGCACCAACTGCCAAAGTGTGTTTCTGTGCACACTGTCGAAGGCCTTTTCGTAGTCTATGAAATTAAGATAGAGTGAGGAGTTCCATTCAATTGATTGCTCAACAGTGATTCTTAGTATGGCAATTTGATCTGCTTATGATCTGTTGGGGCGGAAACCGGCTTGTTCTTCACGTAAGTTGGCATCCACCGCTGCTCTCATTCGTTCCAGAAGCAAACCTTTCCAGGCACTGACAGGAGACTTATTCCTCGGTAATTTTCGCACTTGCTTAGATCTCCTTTCTTTGGGATTTTCACAAGATTGGTCTCTTGCCATTCCTCTGAGAACACTTTCTGGGTCCAGATCTTCTTGAAGAGGGAGTGGAACTAGAGTGCAGTTTGGGTATTGGCTGCTTTCAGGTTTTCTGAGTGGATATTATCTGGAACTGCTACCTTTCCATTTTTCTGTACTTTGATTGCTTTCATGATCTCTTCCATTGTTGGGGGCACGCAACTGATGGGTAGGTCTTTGTCTGCTGGCAGGATGTCTGGGGGTTGCTGGTCTGTTCAGTAAATCCCTGAAGCATTCTGCCCATCTCTCCGTTTCTCTGTCTTTCTCAGACAACATTTCTCTCTTTGTCTCTGATGGGGCAGTTGGCCTTCTATCTTCTTCCACTGAGCTTCTTTGCTGTGTCGTACAACCGCTTCATATTTCCCTGTGCTGCTGCCTCAGCTGCTCCTTCTTCTAAATCGTCTTGTGTATTTACGTTTGTCTTCTTGGATGCTCCTTCACTTTTTGGTGTGTTTCTGCGTACGCCACGTGTACAGCTGCCTTTGTTGCCCGTGCACGGCTGATGTTTAGAACTTCCCTCTTTTCCTCCTCTTTTGAAGTTTCTCCAGAGACGTAGGTGTCATCCATTCTTTGTGTCCTCTTGCTTTCCCAGTACTTCCTCACAGTCGTCAGTTTTTATGGTCTCCCATTCCAGATGAAGGTCGTCTGTGTTATCTTGTTCCAAGACCTCAAAGCGGTTGCTGAGGATCATATTGAACTGTGCCTTCACCTCTTCGTTTTTAAGGAAGTGATGGTTGAACTTCTTGCGCTGTGGCGGTGGCCATCTCCGTTTCTTCAATTTCAGACGCAAAGATAAATATTACAAAAACATAAAGGATATAGGATCAGGACAGTATACTGACTGGAAATGTTTTATGGAGCTTTTATCATCGCAATTTAGCCTTCTTTGTTTAATTTGAAGCTCAACGTTCTTTTTGTTTGCAAACTCGGAGGTCAGAAGTTGGAACTCGGAAGTCAGAAGTTGGTAGTGGCCCTTTGTAGTATCACACTGAAAATCAATCCCATGCAATCTGGCTTTACGACTACGTCGTATTTGCTCATCAGAAATCACCTTGGATAAAAACGCCTTATGGAACACCATGACTATCTAGTGAAAAGAGGTTACAAAGAACGTTTCGTAAACAACAAATTGATAGAACACAACAAATACCACGAGAACAACCTTTACAAGAACAAATGTGACAGGATTCCATCAAAATTGGTAATTAAATACAATCCGTCACAGCCCAACATTCAGAAAATACTCCCCATTAAATAACCACTTCTCCATTCGTCAGCCGGACAGATGCAAAGAAATCTTTAAAGAAACTTTTGTCGTTGCTTATCGTCGCTCCCGTAATCTAGATCTTCGTGTACTTTTAGTTTGTGTCAAACTAAAAAATCCAAATGAAACCCACCGTCCTGACCCTCCCGCCTGTTAGCTACCACTGCAACTCAAGGCATGGCTGCCTAACATGTCTACTCATAGAAGATGGAAAGAAATCTTGCACCTTCACAAACACAGGTAAAACACGTGAAAGAAAAAAAAATAATTTGTAATTACGAATAATTTTTTTTCTTTCACGTGTTTTACCTGTGTTTGTGAAGGTGTAAGATTTCTTTCCATCTTCTATGAGTAGACATGTGATCAACTGTAGAAAATGTAAGAAGCAATACATTGGAGAAACGGAACATACACTTCACAAAAGATTCACTGAACACAGATAAGCAACAAACAATCCAAGTCACTCGAATGCAGAAGCCGCAGTACCATCTCACTTCACTATGCCAGGCCCTCTATTTCAGACATGCTTTCTATCCCTTTGATAATGCTTCCTACAAAAGACACTTCCCGTCTAAAAGCACGCGAAACGTACCTAGGAAAACACTGTCACCACCCGGACTAAACAGATGCAACGAACGATAAAATAGACACTTTGATTGTAGCAATATATTCACCGGATATTGAAGCTGTCATGCCGTAGTCATATATATTAACTATATTGTTTATATAATTATAATTCAAATATTGAGAGCCGTTATAATTTCACTCTCCCTAGCTTTGGCTTGATAGAGAGTAGTACGGCTACACGAAATATTGCCATTAAACCTACCTAAAAATGATGCTGTTGTAATAGCCCTGCATTTAGATTTTGTTTACTTTTTTACTGCTTTGTATAGTAATCAAAGCATTCACGATGGCCTCCCCTACCCCTGCCCACGAGCACTTTTTTACTGCTCTGAATTATTTTCAAAGCACTTGTGACAGCCTCCCCACCCCTTCCCCCGCAAACACTTTTTTACTGCTTCGAATGATATTTTTAAAAAGCACTCATGACAACCTCCCCACCCTCTCCCTGACAAGCGCTTGTTTATTGCTTTGAATAATATAAAAGATGTCGAGTAAACTAAAGGTATCCTCTCTTGTTCTTTTTAGATTTTAGCAATTGACAAACAAGTGAAGGCAATAAACAATGGAACAAAGGATAGCTGGGAAAACATCTGTTACAGGTTAGAGAACATTTCAAGGCTAATGGGTTAATCTCCTGTCCACGCAAAGATGCTTGCTGGGCATCTAAGATGCATTTGCATGCCTTGTCCACATGAAAACGATTTGCAGTAAACACTCATTTTTCAAAACAATTTTTGCAATGACTATTTTCGTACTTGCTCAACACACCCGCGGACACGATCACATTGTGGATTTTAAGAACGCTAAGATCATCAGAACTGAACACGCATACCACAAAAGGCTGTTTCTCTAAGCGTGGTATTCCATTGGGGACAAAAGCGCGGGAAACAATCATATTTCAATCCCGGCCATATATAATTGCCTTTGTTTTAGAGACAATGCTGAGTCATTGTAATTCACTGTTTTTGTGCATTTTAATCGAAGTCATCGAGTTTTCTTTTCATTCCACTGAAGAAGACTGAAGTAATCGGCCGAAATGTTTGGAACTTTTTAGATATCCATACTTTTAGTCACAGACAACGTTTTTTTTAAACATTTTACAATGCTGTTAGCTGTTCTTCATCGTAAGAAAGAACAAAAGAGAGTCAATTTTGCTTAAATCATGAAAGAACGCTGTCAATTATCCTGACGATGAAACTTGCATACCCAGAAGCAAGTTCTCCTTGCTACAAAGGGCAGCCCTCTGAAGATATAGGTACATGCTAGAATTTTCAAAGAAGGCTAAGTCCTGTTACAATGAGAAGTTCCAACAGTAAACAGAGATATGAACAGGATTTGATCTGTTTTCACTATCGACAGAGCACCTATATAACGGTCTTAAACAGGGCCAGTAATGGTCAAGAAAGGGTATTTTATTCTTAAATCTCACAATTTTCTCGAAAGTCTCACAATTGCTTTTTTTTCTGGCTCTCACACTTTTTCATCTTCGTAGGTCAGGCATTGTACAATTAAATTTTGTTCAAGACATGTCTCAAACAATCACAATTTAAAAAAGCTGTAAAGAACAAAATCTTTATGGTGATGAAATCTTTATAGCAGTTGTGTAATTATTTGGGGCAATGAGAAAAATGGGAATGTCATTGAAAATAGCTATTTTGAAGCTTGTCTCGAACAATTCGTTCGAACATATGTCCACAAATTACTTGCAGTTTTTGTTTGCAATGTTTTACTTTTATATGGGAAACAAGCTTACAATTGCTGTCAATATTTCAGGCTTGGACCCGCTGTGTGTTTTGAAAACAGCTTGCTTGAGTTATGGTCATACAATGAAACCACAGTTGATAGCCTTACTAAAGACGATATCATTAACAAGATTAATGAACCACAACTAAAAAGGTATTTTTTTTATTTATATATGTTGGTTGAAGAGAGCTATACAAATTATTTATACCCACAGAGGTACATCTTATATTGGTACGGTAGGGGTACACCTTATGTTGGTACGATAGGGGTACAATTTGGTATTTTGTAGCGCTTTTCAAAGAAAAATCAAGGGTATTTTAGAGAAAGGTTTTTTAGGGGTACAAAAACAAAATAGCAAGTTTTATTTCTTCAATTTCCTCCTGTCTTTATTAAAATCATGCTATGACTATGAGGTACTTTTAGGGTCAAAAACTTTCACGCATCGGATTTTTGGGGGTATTTTTCACATTTCCCGAGATGTATCATTATCGTTTTTACCCTGAAGTATCCCCCCCCTACCCTTCCTGAGGATTTAGACTACTTAAGAGGGAATTACAGTCAAACATGTTATTTTTGTCCGATATCGAGACATATTGGCTCATATCTCAGTGAATACGGAGTCAGGTTGGCACAGCGGTCATCACTCGTGCCTCCCACCTCTACGACCCAGGATCGACTCCCGGGCTCTGCACTTGGGCTGAGATTTGTCGATCTCAATCTGACTCCAAAGGTTTTTCTCCGGGTACTCCGGTTTTCCTCCCTCAGCAAAATCGACTCCCAGCTGATTATATCTGGCTGTGGTGCTGTGCTCCGAGGTCATGTATGGATCGTGTTCTGGGACCGAGCACCTAGACGGCAGCACAGCTCCGTTGGTCCAACTTTGTTGAGCTGCGTCCTTGGCAATTCAGCCTAAATCTGCGAGAAAGGGCGATTAGCAAGCACCCCCTTTAACCTTTACCTTTAACCCTATAAGCCCCAAGCACGACAAATGACGTGTTGTTCAATTCTCCCAATTGAGTTCCATACTTCCTATATAAGCAGTTTGGAAGAATTTGGCATTTCAACTTCCACAGCTTATTTCACTTGATCAATTCTTTGCTTCTCATTACCAGTTCTATTATTTTGCTTGAGTTATGTAAGGAGAAGTTAGAGGTTGATAATTTGCCTGGGGCTGTAAGGGTTAATGGACTCACAGTCCTAACGTCCTTTTTTGTTAAGAAAGTGTGAATGAAGTAGTTTTACTTAATGTTATTTAATATTGTTTAAATTTGCTTAATATTCATCGAGAAATAAAATAAATAAAATTCAAAAATTCGAAAACAAAGTGACTTCAAACATAATTTTCTACAACTTTATATGTGTCACGAAACACATGCACACTTCCAATTAATCGTAAAATTAATGTCCCCAAAAAAATTATCTATGATATATGTATAAATGATAGTACATTTGGGTTTTCCCCTCTCTGGCTTTGTAGCTCATTATGTAACTCATGTTAAAATTGTTAACTAGGATAATATTGAATTCATACGGTAGAACAATGAAGGAATTCACTCTGAAATCTCTATTTTGGGCATACTAAACTAAAAATACTATGTGCAGCAAAATAGAACAGGTAGAATTCCATCACGATATAACTGTGCTGAACAATGTGACTGTCACATATTGAAGGAATTCATCAGTCTAAGTAATTATAGCATGTAGTATAAAGGTTAAATCTTAGCAAAGGTATAGATTTTATTAGTAAGTTAGTAATACATGACTTACTATAACAGCTCAAATTTACAACATATAAGAAGTACTCAGAATGATATTGTATGTGGTCTTCTTGAGACCAGCTATTTAAATTCTTTAATAAAATAAGGTCAAATACTGGTAGGGTTATCCAGGGAAAAACCCTGAAAGACAGGATGTCACTAGAACTAAACCCATTCAGTGTGAGAGAGCAGAAGTAAAGAAACATTTCAGAAGCAGTTAATTGTAGAAAGGAGACAAAAAGTAAACTATTTCAGTTTAATATGTTTTACTTTCAGTAGCAAATTATATCAATGACATATGTAAATGTTAGAGACAAATGATATACAAAAGAATATCAACTCTGAATGCTTAAGCGCCACACATTATCTTAAGACAGAAACTAAAAATGTCGTAAAAAACGAAATTTGTTGAATAATTAATGCCAACTCCGGTCTTTGTCTCGTATTGCCTGGTAAATATCAACAAGTATAGTCCACACTAAAACGAAAGCTCATTTGCCTGATCTTATTACATTATTATTAGGAATAAATAATAGCTCCTGGAGACTTTTAGAACTTCGTAAGTTAATGATTTAAGTTTAATAATAGTTTTCATTGGAGGTGACGTCCTTTAAGGTTTTATTTACAGGATCTTGAAATGTACAAGGGCTTCAACTCAACTTTGCCACACATAAATTGATAAAACTAACAGCAGATTTTACCAACTGCAGCACAAAAAAAAACAAATCAACATTGTAGAATGGAGCTAAATCTTCAATCAGTAACTCTGATTCAGTATAAATTGTATAGTTATCTGTACTTTCTCGTAGGATAAAAACAAAAACACAATAGCATTACTACATTTACTATAACTACAAGTAAAATTATTGGTCAAATTTACCTTCCAATAATCCACTTGTAGATTGTAGAACTTCTGATATGCTGAAAGTGCTGGTTAGAGGTAAATTCAGAGAAAGGATTAAGAAAAGAAATCATACAACGATTCTACTTTACGATGCACTCTTCTACGATGGAGGGAGAGCTGATGCATGTCAGAATTAATAACTTTAGTGCCTAATTTTATACCCCAGAGATTTCCGTATTCTAATAAAACACATATGTCAAAGTGTTCTAAACATAGAAAAAAAAGTTCTGTAATTTCCGTCAAACGGATTATACGGGGGCTCTGTTATATTTAAAGTTACCTTTTGGAAACTCTTCGAGCAACAGGTGATAATGGCCCAGTCTACAGTAAACGGTAGGATGTACTCTCTTGCCGTCCCGCTGTAGCTCCTCTTCAAAAAAACGAACTCCCTAATATTTTGAGACACAGATAAAAGCACTGCTAGTTTCTTTCAATCTGGGATAACACGTGGTTGTTAGATTTCAATGCCAAATTATGTAGTGCAAACATGCCCTGATATCAGTGTTATGAAAATCACTAGGCCAGCATAAATCTCAGACGGATTTGACCTACGTTTTGAGACCGTCCAGAAAAGTGAATCCTTACCTTTCGCAGAACAGCTTGATGTGTTAGATTCGGCAAAGAAGGGTCGCAAATGGGGTCCTGTAGTCGTAGAAAACCAAATAATCGGCTGCAACAAGGATTAAGGTCAGTGTTAAACCAGCGAATTGAAAGCTGACTTGCATAAAATGAAACGAAATTTTTCATAAGATACCTATCATAATTTGACAGCAATTCTTTCTCTCGGTCACTCAGGACTTCCACTTGCGAAACCATCGAGCATTTGCTCCAAGCTTAAACTCCAACAAAAAACTAGGCCAACGATAACAGCATCCAATCTTTCGATGACAGGGTGGCTGACAGAATTAAATTTCACGCTAACAACAATAACAAAAGCCTGAAAAGATAGTACGATAAATGTGGCTGGAAACCCTTCCAGTCACTTTATTTCTAGTCAACGCCTTCACAGAGAAGAAGCATAGTTTCCAAGAATGCACCTGGAATTCCTCAACTGTTTCACAGTGATCATAAAATCCAGCAATTCATTGTAAAAATTCATTACAATCCACGACCAACTCAGCCACCGCGGGAGGGGAGAGAGAGAAGCAGCCACGCTTCGCCTACAAACACAACTACACCTGGTCTTGGCCTATCAAATCACGCTAACTCACTCACGTGACCAACTCCCACAATGCAACGTGATTTGCCACTGTTTGAAACAATTTTAAAAGTAGAAACAGTGAGCGTGGGAGGGTGGGGTTGATTAAAAGATTTCTGGCTTCCAAATTGAAGCTTTGCACTCAAAACAAAATATTTTTGAAACGAAAGAACGTCCTTTCCACGTAATATAGGAAAGATCATGTCGCCATGGACACTGCCTTATCCGTAGGAAAGGCACGGCAACTCCAATCCAAAAACTTTTTTTCATCCGGCCGGAAGTGATAAATCACATCCGCGCCGGTTTAGGACAGAAAAAAAAATGATAGTTATAAATCTGCCACAATAAAAATAATTCTAATGTATATACATACAAATGAAAGTTAAAAATACTTGCTGTACTAGGGTCTCCTTTCGTCTTTATCGTTGAGATGAATAAGGTCTGGCGTTCATGAATATTAGAAGTGAAACGCTAAAACGTTTTGCGTGAATTGGTGAGACTGGCATGTCGCACTTTGAAAACAATCTGTTTTTGATGATGAATATTGATAAGTAATTTCCTTTTATTTTGCCGGCACTTTTAAATCCGGCATGTCACGAAATGCGTTTGTCAACTTATTTTGGATTCATTTCAAATCATTTATTGAACTAATTTCTTCAGATCACAACCGCATGAGAAATTATGTACGGCAACTCGGTCACGATATCAGTTTTATCACGAAACACAAAGTAGCTGTTTCCGTGGTGAACGAATATTGAACCTTATTCAAAGCAAGTGAATTGGGGATCTAAAAATATGCTTTTAGTCTGATTCCTGTTCGAGAACCAAATTTAAAATTAATAATGACACAGAATATTTATATCGGGTCTTCGGAATCTGACATTAATCTCTCACAAAGTTTTCAACTTCGGCAAACATGACATGCAAACATCATACAAAACAACAGCTTTACAAGGCAGAAGGGTTTTTAAAAATAAAAATGAGCGTATTTATTACTTTTTTTTATCCTGCACTCTGCATGCTGGTTAACGGACGTGAGGGGAGTTTGTGGTCATATCACGGAAATAATCGATAAGTGGACTAAGAGCTAGTTACGTCATAACTTGAAAAAAAAGAAGGATGTATTATAAAAAGGAACAAATTATAACAAAATCTTGCATAAATAAATATACAGGCATTGTACGGATTTTGTACTTAAAAATACCAGACTTTATATAGACTTTTTCTTCCTTTTCTGCGTTTTCCAAATTCAAATTAGGTCAACTTAAGTTTTAGGAACTGATTCTGTTTTTCTGTTGTTAGGGACGTATGATTTTTATGAGCATGGGGGAAGGGGGAGGGGCTGGTGATTTTATGGCAGGGGTCACATTTTTTCCAAAGCTCAAAAGGAGGGGGGTGTGAAGTCAGGTTTTTTCCAGCATTACAAAGGCATGTATACGATATCAGTATTCAAAGCCGGCAGACAATGATACTCCATAGAAGATTCAGAACCATTCCAAAGAATTAACGTTATACACGAGACACACACTTCAACATTCTAGAATTTATGTATGTACTTATAATTTTTAACCTACAAGTCTGTTGATCAAGCCATTCTGAGCCAGAATCCGGGTCTATGAGATTAAACTCCCATCATATATAAACTATAAGGGGATTTGCCGCACCTCGGGGTATATTTTTTCGACCTTCTGATGATAAATAGAGAACACGCTTTTTTTTTTATAAAAGCAACTTTATAAGAACAACGAGGCTCAAATTTGCCAAAATTTAAGAACAATTTATGAACAAGCTCAGGCTGAGGCTTGATAACTAGAAAAAATGTTGAGGTAGAAAATTGACTAAAAGTTAGCGATACAGCCTAAAACATTAAAAGATTCACTATAAATACTACTCAACAAACAATTAAGGTAGTTCGCCTCTAAATTCAGCCGTACAATACATTTGTGGCGCAACTCGTTTCATTTTCCATGACCTTGTTTTATTTTGTTTTTTCTTGATTAAAAACAGATTACAGAAATAAGAACAAATTATGGCTGAAATCGCCAAAAAATTAAGAACAATTAATGAGCATCGGCAAAATTTACTAGTTCTTATAAAAAAAAAATAGCGTGTATGGTTTTAATGCCCGAAATTTTGAACATGATATATACATATCGCTTATTTAGCCATCCTAAACAGGTAGAAGTTCTGATGCTCAGAATACAGAGTTTCAAATTGAGCTGCTCTTGCTACGTCTGTGTCTTGGAGCATTTCTGCAATCTGAAAATTGCCCGGGAGCAGCTACTAATTGAAGACTTAATAGTTAAGGATTTTTGCGAATTAAACAATTACTTATTTATATTATAAGCAGGGTGTGAATAGTTATACTAAAAATCTTAAATAGGGGATAGAAATTTTTATACGTAATATCATAAAAAGGGTCAGGATTTTAGAGCTTGGGAGACACCCTCTTCCCTAACGTAGCGTGAGGGAAAAAAAAACCTGAAAGAAACGACGAGTACACAGGATCATACTGACTGATATACATATAAGAAGTACCCCATCCCCCCAGGCAAAGATGTCTCTGAAACTGGTAGTGCAGGTTTCATCTGATTATGAAGAGGATTTTGATTTTGATTTTATCAGAGTATTCCCATGTAATTCTGATAGAGAATAGGTTGAACTATGGTTGTAGTACTTTTTTTCCATTTGAATTTATCCAAACGCTGACTGATAAAATAAAAATAAAAATCTGGATTTTATTCATCATTTGATTGACTGATGAAACTTGCACCGCCACCACCGAGACGTTTTCGATGTTTTTCGTTGAATCGGCAAATAAGCAAATTTGTGATTCAAGAACTTTGTTATACTTTTCTAGTGAGCATAACAATCTCATTTAATATTGTAGTCGTAATACTCTAAAATATGAATAACCTTTTTAAATAAACACATGCCATGGATATCTTTGTAGATCTTTTCTCCGTTTTCAAAAAAATTCGCGTTCACACGTAGCGTTTTTGAATCGTTTTCAGCGCCCGTCCACAGACACCAAACGCATACGGAATACGCTCGCCGAATTCACCTAAATGCGCACGCATGCTCTCTCTGGTTACTATGAGCCGTCGAAAATCAAAATGCTTCCGCCAGTTTGTGTGGAAGTTAAACGATTAAACTGAAACCAACCGTTGACGTCATCTTTATCGAGTATCTCTGTTTTCCTCCGTCGACACCAATCCGATAAATACCCGGTTTTGAAAGTGCAGTCTGAAAAACGTTTTCAGAGAGCTCCGGTTTCGGTTCCCGAAAACGCTGTTTACGTTATCCGCCAGGAGAGCGTGAACGGGATTTGGGTTTCCCACTCAATTTAGTAAATTTTTCACCACAAATTTTTCAGCTACTGTCATTTCTCAAGTATGTAAAATTTTTAATGTTACGGTAAGCCTTGAATAGTGTTTTCAGCCCACAAGAGCATACTGTTTGCGACCGAATTCTCTCTCTGCAGAATGTTCAGCGCCAGCAAACACGACTGATCTGATAACTGAAGCCGACACCATCGTCAGTGTATATACCACGTACAACATAATGAATAATGAAATATGAGTAATCATAACAATAACGCACGGTGTAGAACGTATAACATTAACTGAATCAATGAGATGATATGTAGCCATAACAACAACTGGAAGAAATATTCGTGTTGACACAAGCTTCTTTTTCTAAGAAGGAAAAATTTCCGAGTCCCTAAGGGGGATCTAACCCATGACCCTCTGATTACCGGTCAGATGCTCTACCCACTGAGCTACAGAGACTCACATGGGGAACTGAGTGACTGACAGGAATCTAACCCATGACCCTCTGATTACCG